>CM076572.1:62321983-62493381 GCA_034641835.2 Pinus albicaulis | reverse complement strand
GTTAAAATAAAATCATAAGTGTTTAACAGACAGAAAGGCCTCCACCGCTACATCTAAGGAAAATTGATTCCTTCCAGCTACCACAGAGCCACCTGTTGCCTCAAAGAATTCAAACAGAGGCTGAACTTATTGAAGAAAATCAGATATTCACCTCCAGCGTAGCCAGGGAGTTACTGCTGTAAGGAAATAAATGTAGAAATATATGTAGAGTTACTGCAAACATTACGCAGAGCCTCAAAGTCAAACAAAAGCCCCCACCGAGTTTAAATCATAATTGTAAAATAGTTAATGTAGTGAATCCACCTTTAAACTTCTCCATCGAGCCCCTCAAAAATTGAGAAGTCTCGAATCTGTATTAATTGTCCAGAGAGATATTTTATCAGATCTCACCTCGTCATCCTTCTATAAATACTTTTGTAGAAGATGAGAAACTGTTGGTTGCAGAACTTTGAAATACATTTGAGCTTAAACTCTTGATTGTAAATAGTGTTCACTGGCCCTTGGAGCTCTGTTTTTGTTATATTAGTTAGGATGGATAGTGAAGATGATTGCTAAACTAAAACATTGGACTTGAAGACTGTAACTGGTTTGACATTAATAACAAGCTGTTTCTTGGGATACTTGTCTATATCATTGGTGAAGTGCCCCTTTCTTTGTTATTTTTTTCCTTCTATGTATGTCATATTGTTCACTATTCTCTGATAAAGAACAACGTTTATAGAGTTAGGACCTGCTGTATATTAGTAACCTTCTATGACTGGAAATCTTTATCTCAATGTTTTCCTTCAATTTGTTTATTTAAGAATGATTTAACACAGTTTAAGCAGTTAGGAATGCTAGAGTTCCCTCGTCCTACTTTTTTCCTTAAACATTTTTCTTGAAAGTTATTTTCCTTATTTTCTTATTAAATTTAGACTAGAAAGTAATGGTTTGCCCTGTTTCTAGCTTCTATTCTCCAAAAGCAGATTCTGAAAGTTTCCCTTGGTGTTGACTGAAAGCAGACTAGGTTTAAAAGTACTTTATCTGATCTTTAGTTTATACTCTGTCTTCTCTTATATGTTTTCATACTTTCTGAAGGTAATTATGTGGATTATTGGATTGTTTGTCAATTAAGCTGCTTTAATACAAACTTGCCCAACAATTCAATGGTTAGCCCTACACTTGGTTGGTTTTAAACAGTTACTTAAGAGGATTTTCTTGTTTGGACTGACTATAAATCCTTTGGGAAATTATTATCAGTTTCCACCATCTCCAACACTTTATTTTTTCCATTCCATCATTATAATATCAATAATCTTATGATGTAGATGACTTGCCCCTTGGATCACTCTTGATGTTGTTGCTCAATTAAAGCCCTGTTATGACTCCATAGCCCAATGGACTAAAAACCAACGATATATCTGTTGAGTCCCGAAATTGCATTTTTTCCATACACTTTTCCATACCTTTTTCACTCACCTAAACCTCCCAAATTGTCAATATCATGTGCAAAAGGGTATCTAACATGGTTTTTAATTATGTTTTTGTGTTTTCTATTTGATCTAGATTTTGTTCATTCAGCTGCGGAATATTGCCACTTTCCGCAGCTGCTGCAACTTTCCGTAGCTATTTTGTGGAATTATATGCTACAGGTGTCTACAAGGGAAACGAGCCACATGGGCAGGCTAGGAATGACGTGGACATGGTTCGTGTCCTATTGGTTCAAGCAAACTCGTCCAAAGAAGTCGCGGTCAAAGGCGTCCACGTGGAAGTCAACTATGGAGTTTCATGTCGGCCGGACTCTGTTTCGTGGCACATAAACATCCATACGGCCGTTTCTAAGTTTGCGGAGGTTAAATCGACATCTGTACAGAGCTCTGGAGTTGAATTCAAGCATCCACCTTCCGTAGATTCACTTTCCAACACGGCCATACTCCTATATCCGTGGACGTAGTGGTCTACGTGCTCTCTGTCATCACGAACTTTAGGAGACAATTATAGTTTATTGTTATATATAGAGCGTTTGCATACGCACATAAAGTTATTTGTTAGTTGTGAGTTGTTAGTTGATAGTTGATGTTCGTGAATAAACTCTGTTATCTGTTAGTTTGCTTTGTAGTGATTACGCTGCCCTTGAGCCGTAACACTACCATTCTGTAATGAACTGTCAACTTAATTCATGTTTGAGGATCGTTACCAAAGCTGTGTAGAGGGCCCCTGCTCAGCCAAGGTTCTGTGTATTAATGTATATATTGCTCATTTCATTTCTTTAAAAAGTCATTGTATCATAATCCATCATATGTTCATACTTTGTAGTTGTTTCATTTATGTTTATACATTTCCATAATTTCCATTTCATTTCTGTCTTTTATGTTTTTATGATTGTTAATCACTGATCAGTTTTCTTGTGCAGGTTTTAGGTAGACAGCCCGGGCATTTTTGTAGCATTTTGACTAATGACATAAAACTAACATTGTTCTGCTGCTAGTTTGCTTTTCTGCTTTTGTTTAACTTAGGTCTTGTACCTTTATTCGGTTGCTTATACGTTAGGTAGTTAAATTTAGATATATTTATTAATTTGCTCATAGCGTCTTCAATTTACTCAGAAAGCCACGAGTTTGAGTGATAGTGAGGAGGTCCTTTGTTCCTGGGAAATGTGTAGTTTAGTATTAGTTTCTTCTGCTGAAATTTAGATATATTAAGGCGCTCATAGCGTCTTCGATTTACTCAAGAAAGCCACGGTGGACTGATGGTGAGGGCCATAATATGAAATGTGTAGTTTAGTATATGTTTCTTCTGCAGAATTGAATATATTAAATCATACATGACATCTTCGGTTGCCTCCGAAATCCACAACTGGACTGATGGTGAGGGATTGAATCATGAGTGTATGGTTTAGTGTTAGTTTACTTTCTGCAAATTAAATATCAGTTACTCAAGTTGTTTATGATTACTTCCGAAAATCATAGCTGGACTAATGATGAAGGGTCAGAAGATAAATTGATGTAATCTGATTTAGATTTATTTTGTTGCAATTTGAATTTCCTTAAGCATAGTTTCTTTTGTGTTTAGTTGGCAGCAAGAATAGTTTGGTTTTCATGCTCACTAGTTTACTGTTTTGATTTATTAGATTAGCAGCACCTTTTCATTTCAGCAGTACATTTTCATTTTCTTTCAAGTCTTGTCATTGTAAATTTCAATTTGCTTTTTAAATTTTCAAGTTGGTAAATCATTATAGGGGATATCACTTCCTTGAACAAACATAACCAAACTTGTTTTCATCTTAGAATTTCCATTTCACCTTAGAAAACCAAAAACGACAAAAAAAGTTAAGAAATAGGTTATCTTGCACATATAGTGCGCCGCACTTCATCAGCTTACGATTCCCGGATTGACAAATTAAATGCAGCAATTTAGGACACACTAAATTGACCAAACATTTTGGCGCCGTTGCCGGGGAAGTGTAACTAGGTAGCCAATTTCTTAAAAAAAAAACATAAAATCATAAAAAGAAGGGAAAACTTGATAACTTCTTGAAGTATGCTCTCCTCTTGCACCTAGTGTGATCTGGAGGATCAGAAAAGAGAGTTATTGGTTTAGTAATTTCTTAAGTATGCTCTCTTCTTGCACCTAGTGTGATCTGGAAGATCAGAAAGAGAATTATTAGCCCAACTTTTAAAAATAAAAAAATAAAAAAATGACATGCATAGAGCAAGAGATTCTAGGGGAAGGTTTATAGCTAGAGCCAAGAGTTCGATTTTCACAACTCCATCTTCTTCAAGGCATAGACCAGATTCACCACCATCTACCCCTAGCCTTAAGATTTTTGGAAGTCAAAGAACAGCTGAATTAGAGGATTCTCCTATACCACCTACTAAAACCCACTTAGAAAACAAAAAGACTTTCTCTCATCCTTCCTTGGTAGAAGAACTAGAGGACTATAAGGACTCTAAAGAAACTATCATGGCAGAGGAAGTAATAAATAGAGGTGGAGGTAGAAGAGGAGGAGATAATGGAAATAACAATGGTGAAGGAAATGATGGTAGAAATAGGGACAATTTTCTTGGATTCCCTATAGTTGATGAGGAAACTCATGCAACAATGAAAAATATCTCACCATCTGTTCTCCCTAACTTTTATGGATTGCGAAGTGAGGATCCTGAAACATTTTTGTTTGAGTTTGAAGTAGTGTGCCAAACTTATGACTATATGGAAGATTCTCAAAAACTCAAACTGTTTCCTTCAACATTGAAGGGATCTGCTTTGAAATGGTTCATGGGATTAGCCACTCAATCTATCAGGACTTGGAATGATATGAAACAAACATTTTTGGATATATACTTGGACTATTGTATGCCCACTAATCACAAGGATGAGGTATTCAAAATGATGCAAAAGGAAGATGAAAATTTGGAAGACTTAATTGAAAGATTTCAATACAACTTGAAAAGAGCAAAGATGAGCAACTTAGATAATGAAACCTTGAAAGCCCTCCTATTAAAAGCCATTAGAGATGAATGGATAGACATTTTAAACATAATGGGTAAAGGAGACATTTCTCAACTCCCATTTCATGATATAACAGAACTATGTATCCAATTCTCAAGGGGAAGATCTAAAACTGGAAAAGGGCCTAGGGATTCTTCTCTTATTAGGGCTAACAAATCTGCAACTAGATCAGTAAGTAGGGCAGAGATTGGTAATATGCTTGATGAGTTCAAAACTGATATCTTGGGGAGCCTTAGTGAACAACTAGACACCCTTAAAATCCAAAACAAGCAGAAAGCAGAAACAGATGCTTTAGCCATCTTTTGTCCGAAATGTAGGAAGAAACATGCTTTAAGGGAATGTCGCTTGGATGCAAAAAGTTGTAGAAACATGTATGATTTGCTCAGAGAATCATAGGATACGAGATTATCCTTTAAGTCCTAGACTCAAAGGCATTTTCAAAGATCCAAATTCGATAGAATCTCTCTTGTTTTGTCAGCAAGGAGACCTTGTGAGTGTCAACAATCTGAGGGTTTATTATTGAATCTTCAAACCCCACCAAATTGGACTCCTTGACAACAATCTTGGCTTCAACATCAAAATTCATATCCAACCATGGATGCAGGATGCAAATCCTTATGGGATGTTTGTCCAATTTTATCAATATCCTCCATCTTTCAAAATCAACAAGCTCTCCACAATTTCCAAGCCCAAATCCACAACTTTCGACACATTTCCACAACAACAACCTTCTTTCAACAAATACAAATCCTCAACTCATGCTTCCATACCAACGAAAACAAATCGACTTCATTTTCGACCATTTATGAAATCATAAATAAAGGAATCCTTAAACTACTTATATGGTAGAAGGACAACAATTTCCTACCTATATGATTGTTCCTCTCAACGATGTACAACTCAGATCTGGTAGAGTTTTAGAAAAACCTTCTATAGACATTCAAGAACAAGATACCTCTGAGGAGGACTCTCTTCAAGTCAATAAGGGTTCTGAGGAAGAATCTCTTCAAAATTCAAAAATTCAAAAAGAAAAAGAAAAGCTAACATCCACAACTCCTATAGTTGAGCAACCTGTATCTTCGTCTACACCTCCTTTTCCGGAAAGACTACAAATTGATAAGGGGGTGGAAAAACAAATCTTGTTGCCTAACTATGACTTTCTAGATGAATTGATTTTTGTATCAGATTCCACATTTAACATATAAATAATTCGAGAAATTCACAATTACGTAAAAACATAAAGGTGGAGTTTCAAAGACTTAGGAAACTAAAAGACACAAGAAGAATCCACCTGGTAGGAAAGATTGCAGATATTATGATGGGAAAAATTACCATGCAGAAGTATGTAGATCCAGGAAGTCCAATTGTCAAGACACATATAAATGGGATAGAAATTCCAAACACATTGATTGACTTAGGGGCTGCTATCAACATTATGAGTAGACAGACTATGGAACAGTTAAAACTTCCTAACCTTGTTTTTACACCTACTTTATTGCAACTTGCAGATCGATTGGTTATTAAACCAGATGGTGTATTAGAAGATATTTCAGTCTCCTTAGATTCTTGGGAATATCCAGTAGACTTTATGATTTTGACTCCCAAAAGTAATCTAGGAGGACATCCACTTATCTTAGGAAGACCTTGGTTGGCCACAGCTGATGCTTTTATTAGTTGCAGATCTGGAGACATGTACATTTCAAATGGTAATTCTACAAAGAAATTCAATTTGTATCCTCCAGCAAGAGCAATCACAGAAATAGGAGACAATGAATGGGTCGATGATGAGAACACTATACAACTTGTCTTTACCATTTCTGAAATTAGTGAGGATAGTCAAATTCTGAACACATTAGAAAATTTTGAGATAACTTCAGAATATGACCCCACACAATTTCAGTTGGAATCTGACATAGAATATTTATCATCAAGACAAATGTCTCTTTACTCTATGGAAGAGTTTGGTAATTCTGCTATTGAGATTTTTCCAGAAAAGACATTGAATATCAACAAACATTTGGAGAAGTCACAACAAGAAGAACTAACCAGAATCTTGCAAAAACATTCTACTGCATTTGCATGGGAGTATACTGACATGAAGGGTATTGATCCTAAGACTTGCATCCATCATATATATATTGAGGAAAATAGTAGACCAATCAGACAACCTCAAAGAAGGATGAATCCAAATCTTAGGGAGATAGTGAAAGAAGAGCTCCAAAAACTTCTCAATGTAAACTTCATTTATCCAATTTCAGATAGCCGATGGGTTTCTCCTTTGGTTATAGTACCTAAAAAGAATGGTAAATGGAGAGTATGCATTGATTACAGGGAATTGAACAAAGCAACTTTGAAGGATCACTTTCCTTTGCCTTTTATTGATTAGGTATTAGATACATTAGCAGGTAAAAAGTAATTTTCATTTTTGGATGGTTTTAGTGGCTATAATCAAATTCAGGTAGCACCTGAAGATCAAGATAAGACCACATTTACTTGTCCATGGGGAACTTTTGCCTACTGAGTGCTTCCTTTTGGGTTATGTAATGCACCTGCAACATTCCAAAGAGTAGTACTAGGAATTTTTTCTGTTCTAATCCATGATTTTGTAGAGGTTTATATGGATGATTTTATAGTTTATGGTAATTCATTTGAAGAGGCATTAGAAAATTTGGAAAAAGTTCTTATAAGATGTAAAGAAACAAACCTTTCATTAAGCCATGAAAAATTATTTATGATGTTTATTGAAGGTATTGTTTTGGGGCATCATATTTCAGGAGATGGGATTAAGGTTGATAGATCAAAAGTTGAAGTCATCTCCAAGTTGCCTATTCCAAATTGTCGAAGAGATGTTAGAAGTTTTCTAGGATTTACTGGTTACTATAGAAGATTTATAGAAAACTTCACTAAAATAGCATCTCCACTCTTCAAATTGCTTACAAAAGACTGTGAATTTAAATGGGATCCTGATTGTCAATCAGATTTTGAAACTTTGAAAACAAGAATATCTAAAGCACCTATCTTGAGAGGACCAAATTGGAAACTTCCTTTCCATATTTCTACAGATGCTTCAGATACAGCTCTTGGAGCTGTGTTGGGTCAAAAAGATTTAATTCCTTATGCCATTTATTACACCGGTAAAAATTTGACTCCCACAGAGTTGAATTATACTGTGACTGAAAAAGAGTTCTTAGCTGTTGTTCATGCAATTAATAAGTTTAGACATTACATAACAGGCTATGAAACTTTTATTCATACTGACCATTCTGCAATTATATATTTAATGAACAAACATGTTACTAATGGCAGAGTGACAAGATGGCTTTTACTTTTGCAAGAATTCAATATTACTGTGTTGGATAGACCAGGAAAACAGAATACAGTAGCTAATTTCTTGTCTAGGATTCGGAATACTAAAGAAGATTCTCCTGTAGAAGATAAGTTTCCTGATGAATACTTGTTTGCAGTAACTATTAAGACCCCTTGGTATGCAGATATTGCTAACTATTTTGTTACAGGGAAACTACCTTCACATTTATTTCCAAGTGAAAAACGAAAAATTATTCAGGAGAGTTCAAAATATTCATGGATTTCTAACGAATTGTTTAAAACAGGGCCAGATCTTGTGATCAGAAGATGTGTCAGGGAAGATGAAATGCCTGATATTCTTAAGGCATGTCATGATGAACCATGCGGCGGACACTTTGCGGACAAAAGGACGGCCTATAAAATCCTTTCCTTGGGATATTATTGGCCTTCTCTCTTCAAAGATGCACAACAATATGTCAAAAGGTGTGATAGCTGCCAAAGAGTAGGGAAACCTACCCTTTCAAATGAAATGCCACTGCAAACACAGGTACTCATTGAACCCTTTGAAAAATGGGCTTTAGATTTCATTGGACCGATTAATCCACCATCGAAGCAAAAGAAGTATATATTGGTTTGCACTGATTATGTTACTAAATGGGTAGAAGCTAAAGCATTTGTATCTGCTACTGAAAATTCAGTTGTTCATTTTCTTTATGAGGATATTTTTACTCGCTTTGGTGTTCCAAGAGAAATTGTAACAGATCAGGGGAGCCAATTCACATCAAATTTAGTGGAGAAGTTGATGGAAGAATACAAAATCAAGCACAGAAGATCTACTCCTTACCATCCACAAGCAAATGGTCAAGTGGAGTCCACAAACAAAGTTCTTGAAAGTATCATCACCAAAACTGTTCATCTACATAGAAGAGATTGGGCAGAAAGGCTTCCGGAAGCCTTGTGGGCCTACAGAACTACATGGAGGAATACAACAGGACATTCTCCCTATGAACTTGTTTATGGGAAAGAAGTCTTGCTCCCCATTGAGTTCCAAGTCAAGACCTTCAAGATAGCAGTTCGGTTGGGGATGGACTTATCAGAAGCCCAAAAGCATAGAATGGAGCAGTTGAATGAGCTAGATGAGATCAGACAAGAAGCAATTCTAAGAACTGATCTAGTTCAATATCAAAGAACTAAATGGCATGACAAATATATCAAAGAAAAGAAGTTTCAAGAAGGAGATTGGGCATTGTTATTTGACTCCAAGTTTAAAGATTTTCAAGGAAAATTTCGGACTCATTGGCTTGGGCCATATGAGATTGACAAGATCTTTAGCAATGGAGCTGTAAGAATCAAGACCATTGATGAGTTTCAAACTCCTCTTATTGTGAATGACCATAGATTGAAAGTTTATCATAAGCCACTCTCAAAAGAGGATTTTATCAAGATGTTTCAAGAAAGTTCTGCAATCAGGCTGGTACAGAAGAATTCTTCTTCTCCACCAGCCTAGCTTTTGTTTTTCAAGTTAAAAAAAAAAAAGAAAAAAAAAAGAAAAAAAAGAAAAAGAAAAAAAAATGGTATAAGCCTGAAAACCAATCATTGATTGGCAGTCTTATACAGAAAATATGGGGTGAAAATCAGGGACACCTGACACTCTATATTTTCCAAAAAAAAATTTCTGTCTTTTATTTCATTTTATCTCACCACCCACTCCATTTCATTTCACTTCATTTCATTTCATTTCATTTCATTTCACTTCATTCCACTTCATCTCATCCATTCCATCAATAAAAATCTTTTTATGACCATTTCCACATGGTCATTTGTCATTTGTTCATTTCTATTTCAGCCAAGTAATAGCTGTGTCAGTTTCCGCAGCTGACATCTGTTTCCGCAGCTGACTCCAGTTTCCGCAGCCAGAAGCAGATTCCGCAGCTACTACTCTGTTTTCAAAGAGAATGTACAGTCAGTTGTTATTTCCATAATTATGAAATAAAATGCAGAAGAGAGGATCAATCGAACATTCAAGACACTAATGAAGATCAATCAGTTGAAGACCAAGGGCAAAAGCAAGGATTCCAAAGGTATGAATAAAGTTTATTTCAAATAGTATTGAAAAACACATTTTTATATAATTTTAAACTATGAGCTCTACCCATAACGCGCAAGGATTATATTGACAGTCCCGTAACCTTCCACGATCTCCATGTTATCCTCTTGCATTTATTCACAAACGGTTTCATCATTAAAATTCCGATTCTCACTCATGTTCCAATATCCCACCGTAGATAATGAGACGTATTTGAGTTGACAAAGGACTCTTACAAGCCGCATAACTTCATAATCATTGATTGAAACGTGTTCATATTTATTACACAGCCACCAAAATTCAAAGCGCGGCCGAATGCATTATACTTTGTTAACCTCTTTGTCGTGTCTCTGTCGTGTTTACAAAACCCCACTCTACTCATTTTCACTCCCTGTTTCACTCCATTTCGTTCCTTTTGCTCATTCTCACTCCCGTATATCTACCCACAGTCTTACTCCATTCCATTTATGGTGCTCATTTCCATTCTATGATACATTCCCACAGTCATTGTGCTCGATCGTGTGTATTCAGTCGTTCCATTTCCACTTAAACCCTCACAGAGGCAAATTAGTGAAGCACAGAAAAGTGAAATGGGTAAGTTGCTAAGGGCAGAGCCGGAAGGACCAAAGTTTATAGAGGGATATCCGCAAGCAAAAGAGATGTTGAGGAAAGCTAAATGGCTGCGTTTTATTCAGAAATTCAGAGGTTACCACAAAGAAGTTACGAAAGCGTTTGCAAGGTCATTTGATGGCTCGGAAGCAGAAGTTGGAGACCTCAAGTTTTCGGTTAATGAAGCATCAATAGCAACAGCCACAGAACTTCTTCAGGAGGGAGAACGTTGGTTCAAAGATAAAAGCATCAGTGATGAGGCATGGAGAACAATTCTACGAAATCAAGGTATGGATATCACTGTTTTCAAAAGAGGAATTCCTGTGCATGCAATAAAAGAAGAATGGGCCACTTTACTACTAATTGTTCAGAAATTTATTACATGTGAAGGCCGTTTTGGGTCTATGTACATGTACCATACCAAGCTATTGATGAATTTTCTAGAAAACCAAACTCTCAATCTCCCTTATTTTCTATTCAATAGCTTAAAGAAAATGGCTGTGACTGTTCAAAAACACTTAGGAGATGTAGAGCCTCATCTTTATCACCACGGCCTTATAAAAATTCTGATTGAAAAGGAGCTAAAGGAAAGAAAATATACATGGGAACAATTCCTAGTTAGAAACTTCTTTGAAGAACCTCAGGAAATTCCTGAAGGTAGTTCAATTAGGAGGAGTAGAAGAAAAAGAATGAATGTTGAAACCCAAATTGCTCCTACTCAGGAAATTCCCGCAGCTAGCACAGCAAAAAGAAGTAGAAGGAAAAGAACAATAGATGAAATCCAAAATACTTCTACTACTGCTATGAAAAAAACTGATAGGGAAGAGAGATTGGTAAAAAGGAAGAAGAAGGAAATTAAAGCTAAGAAGCCAATAATACCAAAAGGGAAAGAAATTATTGAGGCTGTCCATAAAACTCCTTCTTCTGAAGAAGAAGATAACCAAATACTATCTGAAAGATTAGTTTATCTTCAAAAACAGTCATCTATATCCAAGAAGGCAGAGACAGGAAAACAAGAACAAAAGGGTAGTGTACCACAGCGTGTGAGGAGAAGCAGCAGGCTTAAGGGGAAATTGAGAAAAACGCAAATTAAGGGTCCTCATTTCATTGATTTGGGTGAGGAGACATCTGAACAGTCCCCAACTGACCATAGTCCATCTCAGTCAGTTAGTGAACCTGGTTCCTTTCATTCCCAATCGGACAATGAGCATACTCCATCTTATTCTCAGCAAAATATTGATGTAATCCCTCCTCGGCCAGATTTTGAACATAATTCTCCCTTGCAGCATTTTGGGGACAGCCCAATGAAAATGACACCGGAAGTAGACCCCAAGCAGCAGGAGGTATATGACTATATAGAATCCTTGGAGAAGGCAGCCACAGGTCCAAGTACCTCTTCTATTCAGCCTCATACATTGCAGAATGATTTAGTTCAGTCATTAAAACAGGAAATTTTTGAGCTGGAGCTTTTGAATCGGCATATCAAAAATGAAAATGAAACACTCAAAGAGCAAGGAAAACTGGACAAGATTATCCATGACAATACTATGTTACATTTGGGTATTTGGCAAAAGAAGAATAAGAAGTTAAAAAGGAAATGCCAAAAATTGAGCAGAGCACTTGTGAATATCAAATTCAGGTGCTTAATGAAGAAACCGAGAATGATGGCAGTACCAAAGAAGAAGAGAAGGGGGTTAGATGTGCTGGCTGAAGTATCAAGGCACATGAATTGAACAAAGAGTATCAAAATTTTGGTTGCATGAGGACATGCAACACCTTCACGGTGGGGGTATGTTGAGTCCCGAATTTGCCTCTTTTCCATACACTTTTCCATATCTTTTTCACTCACCTAAACCTCCAAAATTGTCAATATCATGTGCAAAAGGGTATCTAACACGGTTTTTAATTATGTTTTTGTGTTTTCTATTTGATCTAGATTTTGTTCATACAGCTGCGGAAACTTGCCACTTTCCGCAGCTGCTGCAACTTTCCGCAGCTATTTTGTGGAATTATATGCTACAGGTGTCTACAAGGGAAACGAGCCACATGGGCCGGCTAGGAATGACGTGGACATGGTTCGTGTCCTATTGGTTCAAGCAAACTCGTCCAAAGAAGCCGCGGTCAAAGGCGTCCACGTGGAAGTCAACTATGGAGTTTCATGTCGGTCGGACTCTGTTTCGTGGCACATAAACATCCATACGACCGTTTCTAAGCTTGCGGAGGTTAAATCGACATCTGTGCAGAGCTCTGGAGTTGAATTCAAGCATCCACCTTCCGTAGATTCACTTTCCAACACGGCCATACTCCTATATCCGTGGACGTAGTGGTCTACGTGCTCTCTGTGAGACAGTTACAGTTTATTGTTATATATAGAGCGTTTGCATACGCACATAAAGTTAGTTGTTAGTTGATAGTTGATGTTCGTGAATAAACTCTGTTATCTGTTAGTTTGCTTTGTAGTGATTACGCTGCCCTTGAGCCATAACACTACCATTCTGTAATGAACTGCTTGTTAATATGAGAAGACTCTGTTTTTCAACTTAATTCGTGTTTGAGGATCGTTACCGAAGCTGTGTAGAGGGCCCCTGCTCAGCTAAGGTTTTGTGTATTAGTGTACATTTCTCATTTCATTTCTTTTAAAAGTCATTGTATCATAATCCATCATATGTTCATACTTTGTAGTTGTTTCATTTCTGTTTATACATTTCCATAATTTTCATTTCTGTTTATACATTTCCATAATTTTCATTTCATTTCTGTCTTACATGTTTTATGATTGTTAATCACTGATCAGTTTTTCTTATGCAGGTTTTAGGTAGACAGCCCGGGCATTTTTATAGCATTTTGACTAATGACATGAAACTAACATTGTTCTGCTGCTAGTTTGCTTTTCATATCTTTTTTTTAACTTCATTCTTGCTTTGTACATTTCATTTTTGCTTATCTGATTGAGTAGTTAAATTTAGATATATTAAGCTGCTCATAGCGTCTTCAGTTGCCTCCGAAAGCCACAGCTGGACTGATGGTGAGGGACTGCATTATGAAATGTGTAGTTTAGTATTAGTTTCTTTTCTGCAAATTTAGATATATTAAGCTGCTCATAGCGTCTTCAGTTGCCTCCGAAAGCCACAGCCGGACTGATGGTGAGGGACTGCATTATGAAATGTGTAGTTTAGTATTAGTTTCTTTTCTGCAAATTTAGATATATTAAATCATATATGACATCTTCAGTTGCCTCCGAAAGCCACAGCTGGACTAATGGCGAGGGATTGAATCATGAGTGTATGGTTTAGTATTAGTTTACTTTCTGCAAACTAAATATCAGTTACACAAGTTGTTTATGATTACTTCCGAAATTCATAGCTGGTCTAATGATGAAGGGTCAGAAAATGAATTGATGTAATCTGATTTAGATTTATTTTGTTGCAATTTTGAATTTCCTTAAGCATAGTTTCTTTTGTGTTTAGTTGGCAGCAAGAATAGTTTGGTTTTCATGTTCACTAGTTTGCTGTTTTGATTCATTAGATTAGCAGCATCTTTTCATTTCAGCAGTACACTTTTACTTTCTTTCAAGTCTTGTCATTGTAATTTTCAATTTGCTTTTAAAGTTTCAAGTTGGTAAATCATTATAGGGGATATCACTTCCTTGAACAAATATAACCAAACTTGCTTTTCATTTTAGAATTTATATTTCACCTTAGAAAAACCAAAAACGACAAAAGTTAAGAAATAGGTTATCTTGCACATATAGTGCGCCGCACTTCATCAGCTTACGATTCCCGGATTGACAAATTAAATGCAGCAATTTAGGACACACTAAATTGACCAAACACTAAGCTGGGTCTTGGCCTCAGCAGCTAGCTGTTGCATTGTCCTGGCATTGAGTTGGAGGCTCGGGCGGTGCTCACGAATTACCCATTTGGCCATTGCTAAGTTGGCCTCTGTTTGCTGGATCTACACTTCGAGATCATCTTCCTGGGCATATAGATGGTCCAACCGCGTAGGGTTCGTGGCCTCTTCGATTTCCCTCGAAATCTGTTGTAGCTACGCTGAAATTGGCTGCGTTTTGACTATAAGGGCCATTGAGCACTCCTGAAGACCCTTCAGGAGGTCGTGAGCCTCGCGCATTGCGGAGTTAAGATTTTCCTGCATTTGAGTGGCCTGGCCCTGCTTTGCTGCAACCTGTGCTGAATAGACAACCTCTGGATTGGGCGGCGCTGGCCGTGCGGCTAACGCTGCTTGAAGCTCTTGGTTTTCCCTGTGGAGGCCGTTGTAGGCGATCTGGAGGTGGAAAGCCTGTGCTACGACACTCGTCTCCATGACATCGGTAGGCAGCTAAGTATAATGAGCCCTGACATTCGGCCATAGCTCTGAAAACACCTGGGTGACGGTGTTGATCTGACCTTCCAGCTACTCTTGTGCCATTATAAGCTGGTCGTGTTGTTCAGTAAGCGCTGAAATCTGTTGCTACTTCTCGTCGCACCTCTTCTGTAGCTCAGAATGAAGCCTTTCGGCTTGCTGGGCCACCCTCTGGATAAATAAGTACAACTGAGCTGTACCCCATGTTTCTAAATTGGCGATCCCCGAAGTGCCCTGGTCCGGCCTCCTTTCTTTCAGGGGTTGCCCACTGGCAACTGATCGATTACAATGCTCTGGAGAGGAGGGTGGCGGGGTCTGTGGGTGCCTGAGTCAGCCATATTCAAGTTCGTCCGTTCTTGCTGATCTGTAGGGCCAGTTTGTGGAGGGACGGTAGGCTTAGGCTGAGCCTCAGTTGAGTCGGCAACAATATGTGCCCTCTGGGTAAATATATCAGACAGAGAAACTTGGGGTTCTCCCGCAGGGTCGACTGGTGGTACTACTGCTGCAGTACTGGAGTCAACTTCAGCCCCATGGTCCCCACCAAGGAGTTCCCAAATGATTGGGTCAGATATGGTAGCAGATGAATTGGATGGAGTGGATGAAGTGGTAGGTGGAGGTGGAACAGTGGGTGGAGTGGTGGAGGGATGTGGAAGGCGAATATTGATAAACTTTGAGGGGTCAATGAGGGGTTATTCCCATATCAGCACCCCTGTGCTCGGTGGCAGTGGTGGATCATCAACAGTGAGGTCCATCACCGGATTTGCTTCGGTGGTGTGGGCTCACTTGGCTTGAGGGGCTTCTAAGGGATCTGTAGTATTGTTCTTCTCTCCCATCGGGGTTATGATTGGGCTTGCCAAAGTAAATAGAATAGTAGGGATGGGGGAGGTGAGAGGAGTGGTATGGGGGTGTGAGGTAGAGTGAGAAAACGGGAACTCGAAAAATAAAGGGAAAGGATCGGCACCACTTGAAATGACCTGGGCTGCCGCATTAAAATTGCGTACCTGTGTGTTCAAGTGGCAGACCATGGGGACGAGCAGCTCAGGGAGTTCCTGTGGTGTCGCCGTCGCATCAGTTTTGACAAGCTGTTGCTGCGATAACATTCGCTCAAAGTTGTACCTGGGTACCCCATCCCGGATTTCCATCGCAACTCCCAACCACGAATAGACCTCGTTGTGGAAGGCAGTATCGTCAAGCTGGAATTTCAATGGCTTCATGTGGAAGGTGTCCTCCGTCACGCAAGTAGGTCAGAGGTAAGTATGCCTGTGACTAACCTCGAACCACACTTGTTCGCTGTACTCATCTAACGGGTTCCTGGGCACCCGTTGCTGGCTGGCTACCACGTCCGTCATTAGACCGTACCAGGACCGGAATGCCTCTGCATTCACTTGTTTGGTGCTAGGATCAGCTAACACCTTCCACGGAACGAACTTCGTCGCCAAAGGCTGGCCCTCTGGAATTTCCACTGGGAACCGGACAAGAGGAGTGTGCCATTTCCACATGGCAAAGAAAGTGATCAAATATCCGTAAATGAAGCTGGTAGCGCGCTTGTATTTTTCCTCGCACGTGTCAAACAGTTCCTTCAACAAGAAGGAGTACCAGTTCAGCTTGGCACCCCGAACACAATGCTCTGCAATGGAGATAGTGTCCAGAGTGCATTCGCCCTTTGTGTAGTGCCTCATTGTCTTACTGGAAATGAGGTAGCATGAAAATTTGATCTCGGGCTTATTAATAAGCTCCATCTTGGCTCCCTTCCCTCCCCATCGGGTGCCATATTTTACATACAAGTCTGCATCTCCCAATTTCTGCGCTCGCTTGGAGGTGGTCTAACATGCAGTCGAGACATCTGCACCATTCAGTGAAAGCCCGGTAAGACGATGGATATCCTCAGCATGAATGGGAATTTCCTTATTCAGCCACAAGGACCCATTCTGGACGCAGCTGAGCAGGAACCTAGTGCACTGCATAGTCAGTCCTGTGGTCTCAAAGACCAGAAGATTTCTTAAGTTCAGCAGAGAAGATTTTTTAAGACCTCGGAATTCTGGTAAAATAATGTTTGCTGAGTGCCCGGCTGTTGAGTAGTAATGTTCCATATACACCTAGATTAAGTGTCGAGAATTCGGAGGAGTCTGAAAGGTTAGCATCTATGAGGGTCGCATTGTCATACTTCCCTACAAGGGACTCTGTCTTATGAATTCTGCTGTCAAGCTCTGGTTCTAGGACGACTGGGATGGCCTTCGACATTTTTGCTTGGCGTTGATAGACCTGCAGAATTCGTCTCGGCGGCCTCTCTTGGTGTTGTGCGTCTGGATACTTCTGCTGCTCTGGGTCTGCTACAATTGTTAATTCTAATTGTTCCAGCATTCTCGTGCTTTTGGTTTTCATGAAAGGTATGTAATTACCTGGCACGAGTGGAGTTGATGAGACCCCCTAACGAGTTAATTCCTGCTGGCATTCTTCTCTGCGATAATCGTGCGATCAATCGCGTGCCAATGTGTATTCTGACAGTTGTTGACGGTGGCATGGGGAAATGGGTGGACGCGACGGCTGAGGTTACTGTGGATGATGGCAAAATGATTATTGCAAGGTTACTTCCAATTCTGGTAATTTATGGTGCAAATCTAGACGATCCTATGCACTGACACAAGTACTGACTGAAATGACCTGGACTGACCTTGACACGTTTATGATGCCTACGGGGATGACACGCTGGACGTGCCCCTCCCCGACCACAGTCGGTTGCGGTGCGGTCCCGCCACAGAGCGGTTATTGACAAACGATGC
Organism: Pinus albicaulis; assembly: GCA_034641835.2. NCBI lineage: Eukaryota > Viridiplantae > Streptophyta > Pinopsida > Pinales > Pinaceae > Pinus > Pinus albicaulis. The sequence continues at coordinate 62,475,753 of CM076572.1, read as the reverse complement.
ATGAAAAAAAACACTACCTATGCTCATCCCGGTTGCGGGAGAGTTATTCAACTACACTACTCTACGGGTGCTCTCGGTTGCGAGAGTTATTGATGAAGAGGGAAATAAACTTACTCCTGGTAGGGTTTCAGGCATGTGCCATTCACCCATCCCGGTAAAACAGTACCGTCCAGCTGAGCCAACCGAATGGATCTCGACTCTCTAATCTCGATGACGAAGTAAGGTCCCAACCAGTGCATCTGAAGCTTTCCTGGGAACTTCTGGAACTTGCTGTCGTATAAGAGGACCTTACCTCCAACCTGGAATGTTTTGTTCTTGATGTGGCAGTCATGCCACGCTTTCTGTCTGTCCTTCTGAACCTTCTGGTGAAATTCGGCCAGGAACCGAGCCTCATCCAGTTCCTGTAATTCATGTAGACTCTCCTGGAGCGATGCTTCTTCCGAGAAATTGAGAGACGTGGCAATGAAAAGACTTGGTATAGTGAACTTGGTGGGAATCAAAACTTCCCGGCCATACACCAACTGGAATGGTGTCTGATTGGTCAAGCACATCACCATAGTCCAGTAGGCCCAGAGTGCAGCTGGTAGCCGTTCATCCCAGTCATCCCGCTGGGCATTGCAGATCTTTGTTAACCCCTTTTTAAGAATTTTATTAAACGCTTCAACAGTACCATTGGCCTACGGGTGGTACGGGCTGCTTTTGTGATGTTGAATCATAAATGTGTACAACAGCGACTTGACCGTGTCATTAATGAAATGCGTACCCTGATCGCTGGTTAAACTTCGCGGGCAGCCAAACCTGCTGATGATGTGTTCAAAGATGAACCGTGCTGCTGTATCTGCCGTGCAGTCGCGTATCGCCGTTGCCTTAGCCCACCTGGTGAGGTAGTCGGTTGCGGTAATGATGTAGCGGGCCTTGGAGTGCCTGGCGACCGGGGCTATGGGGCCTACGAAGTCGACAACCCACTTCTCGAACGGCTGCAACACATGCATTGGGTGTAGTGGAAGCTCGTCCCTGTGAGAGGGCCTCCCCGTTCGCTAACAAACATCACATCTCTTAACAAATTTCTTACAATCTGCATGGACCGTCGGTCACCATAGTCCAGCTTGGAGTACCTTCCTCGCGGTGGGTTTTGCTCCCACATGCCCTCCCGCAACACCGCTGTGGCATTCCCACGTCACAGCTTCGCACTCGTGGTCAAGTACGCATCGGTGCAGAACCTCATCGAGGCCTAGTTTGTATAGTTGTCCCGCAATCAGTTGGTATTCGGAGGCGCGGACGACCAAGTGTTGTTTCTGGAGTGGGGTGTAGTCCTGAGGGCACTACCCCATGGTCAGATAGGTGGCAATGTCGGCCAAGTAATCCGGGACAACTTCGACTCGGAAGAGGTAAGAATTCGGCAGCTGATCATCGAGAGAGCCGTCGTTCTCCCCTCTCTCCAACCTGGATAAGTGATCGGGCCCGACGTTCAACCTCCCGGGCTTGACGATCACCTCAAATGTGAATTCTTGGAAGAGTAGAAGCCAGTGACAGATCCATCCTTCCAAGACAGGCTTATTTACCAGGTACTTCAATGTAGAGTGGTCCGTAAAGAACTTGAATTCCCCCCCTAGAAGATAGTGGCGGAAATTCTGGAGCGAGTATACCATCGCCAAGGCCTCCCTCTCGGTAGTGGTGTAATTCTTCTCCGCATTAGACAATTTGCGGCTGGCGAAGTAGACTGGGTGGTCAACTGTCGTCTCTTCGGGTTGCGCCAAGACAGCCCCAAGTGCAATACTGGAAGCATCAATATGCACACGGAACTTCTTATCCCAGTCTGGGTGAACAAGAATAGGCGCCATCGCCAGCTTTTCCTTCAGAGTGTCAAGAGCCATCTGACACTCCTCCATCCACTGGAATACTTCGGACTTCCGCAGGAGCTTTTCCAAAGGGGCGGTGATCTTCGCGTAATTGCGGATAAAACGCCTGTAATAGCCTGTGTGCCCAAGCAGTGCCCGCAACTGCTTCACCGTTTCGGGGGCTTCCATGTGGATGATCACTGCTACCTTGGCGGGATCGACGCAGACCCCTTTCTTGCACACCACATGTCCTAACAAGGTGCCGAAAGGAACTGCAAAAATTCATTTCTTCAAGTTCAAGGAAATCTGCAACTAGCAACACCGATCAAACATGATACGCAATAGGGTGGCGTGTTTCTTAAACAAAATATAGACGGTCCAATCGTCCATGTAGACTTCCAGGAACTTGTGGATATACTCCCGGAAAGTAGCGATGACAATCCGGGAAAACACGGCCCTGGCGTTCTTCAAGCCAAATGGCATCACGTGGTATGCAAACGATCCCCACTCGGTGGTGAATGTCGTCTTCGGCTTGTCTTCTTCCACAATGCACACCTGATGATAACCCGAAAAACCATCAGTGAAGGAGTAAGCTTCATTTCCCGCAACATGATCCAATACTTCGTCGCTGAAAGGAGTGGGAAACGGATCATGGATGCAGGCATTGTTCAGACTCCGGTAGTCCACACAGACGCGTATCTCTGACTTGTCCTTCTTATTCTAAATGACGATAGGACTCACCCACTCTGCTTCTTCCATTGGAAAGATGAGACCCGCGGCCAGCATCTTGTCAATCTCCATCTTGGCCTTTTCTTTGATCCGTGGGTTCAACCGATAGGGTCGATGCTTTACAGGCCTGGAATCCGGTTTCAACGCAATACGCATTTCTCCGAGGTCACCTTTGATACCCTTCAGATCGAAAACCGATGAAGGGAATAAGTCTTCGTATTCCTGGAGGAGGATGGAAATTTCCCTTGTCGTCTCCTCGTCCCAGTAATCCCCAACTGTAGCCAGTTTGGGTTTTTCCGCCGTGCCGATGTTCAACTTCATGGTCTTTAGCGGCTGTAAATGGATGCCTTCGGTGGTCGGTTCTTCATTGATGTTCCGCTCGCCTTCCTTCTCTTCGAAATATAGGTGCCTGAGGTCCTCCAGACTGTCATCGTCTCGATTTCCGTCAATCCTTTGGCAAGCCAACTCGCGCCTGGCCTCAGGACGTGATGCAAAGGTGCTCCCGTCGGTCTCTGGGTCGTGGAGAAATAGTACCCCCTTGATAGCTTGTAGTGCTCGAGACACTAGCTCTGTCTCTCCTTCGAACGAGAAGCACCAAAAAAATTTGTTCGCGACTTCCTACCAGGGGTTGGTTCCTCTTTTCTGCTCTTCTTCTAAGTACCAGGCCTGGGGGATGGTATCTAAGGAGTGGATGAATCGATGTACCCACAACTCTTGCGGGTATCCCAGACTTTTCCACTACTCCTCACAGGTCCTCAAGTGGTCCCGCGGATCAGAAGTCCCTTGGTACTTGCGCCCGCTTCGAGGGCCTTCGTCCTCTTTAAACCGCGCCCTCAAAGCCTTCACCACACAACTCCACTGCGACAGGGTGTTGCAACGGTTCCTCCACCACCTAGCTGATGTGGACTGTAGTGCGACGTCCAAAAGTGGTATCCTGCTTCCTTATGGTACCATGTCCTCCACCTTTGCAATAAAGGTCTTGACAGTTTGCATGTTCGACAAGGTGGGGTATTCTCGGAACTCAGTGCCAATCCAACGGACGCAGGCAATGACGGCACATCTCCGCGTGCTGGTCTCGTACCCCCCTGCTGCCAGTTTTCCCAGGCGAGTGCCGATCCCAGCTCTGAGCTTTGGACACTGTGCCAGCTGACGGAGCCGGTTGCGGTCAGGTTGATATAGTCAGCCCGCTTCCCTGTAGTCATCTGATAAAGGTGGTCCATAATCTGAGCATCCTCCCGGTTGTCCACAGTTTAGGTATATCGTAGGCCTTGATACGAGTTAAGGGGCTGAGTGACCCGGACCTCTCCATCTTCGAAGATCATCAGCTCCTTTTTGAGGTCGATGATGGCATAATTCTCAAAAGCCCAATCGATGCCTAGCAGGGCAGGGTAAGGATCCTTGTCTCCCATAATATCAATAACCTCAAAATCCGTTTAAGTCTTCACCGCCGCAATGTCGACCTCGATACCTTCGAGTCGGCCAATCGGCACAATGCAGTACTGGTTCGCCATTTTGAGTTGGATTGGCGAGTAGGTTATTCGTGGCCGTCCAAGAGCCTCCCACGTCTTCCACGACAGGATGTTGACGTCAGACCGTAAATCAGGCATGGTATCGCTGATTTGGAATCCCGCAACCTGTGTGTTAAGCTGGAACTCTTTTCTCCTTCGTCGCTTGTTCCGCTTGACTCGCTGCACATACTTTGGTGCTGTGTCCACCGGTTCTCTCAGCCCCGTATTCCCCTGCAGTGCATCCTCCAGTATACACTTGAGCTCGTCCCGCATTGAGGCATTATCAACAATCTTGAGGAATAGCTGAAGCCATTCCTCAATCAAGGTCCCCGTAGCGTTCGGTTCTCCGGAGCCAGTCGTCGGGGGTACCTTGAGGCCTCTGGCTCCCCCCAGCTGAGAAAATGCCTCCACCACCTCTTGGAAATACCTCTTTTGTGTCCATCATCTAAGCATCCTCCCGGTTGTCCACAGTTTCGGTATATCGCATGCCTTGATACGGGTCGAGGGCCTGAGTGACCCGGACCTCTCCATCTTCGAAGATCATCAGCTCCTTTTTGAGGTCAATGATGGCGTAATTATCAAAAGCCCAATCGATGCCTAGTAGGGCAGGGTAAGGATCCTTGTCTCCCATAATATCAATAACCTCAAAATCCGTGTAAGTCTTCACCCCCGCAATGTCGACCTCGATACCTTCGAGTCGGCCAATCGGCACAATGCAGTACTGGTTCGCCATTCTGAGTTGGATTGGCGAGTAGGTTAGCCGTGGCCGTCCAAGAGCCTCCCACGTCTTCCGCGACAAGATGTTGACGTCAGACCCTAAATCAAGCATGGTATCGCTGATTTGGAATCCCGCAACCTGCGTGTTACACCATAACTCTTTTCCCGTTCGTCGCTTGTTCCTCTTGACTCGCTGCACATACTGGGGTGCTTTGTCCACCGGTTCTCTCATCCCTGTATTCCCCTGCAGTGCGTCCTCCAGTATACGATTGAGCTGGTCCCACATCGAGGCATTATCAACAATCTTGAGGAAAAGCTGCAGCCATTCCTAAATCAAGGTCCCCGTAGCGTTTGGTTCTCCGGAGCCAGTCGTCGGGGGTACCTCGAGGCCTCTGGCTCCCCCCAGCTGAGAAAACACCTCCACCGCCTCCTGGAAATACCTCTTCTGCGCGTCCAGTCGGATCAACTGTTTCGGGGAGGTGGGCTGAATAGCCTGGACTAGCTCCTTTCCATGAGCGTCCTCCCCCGTCTTCTTGTCGCCACGCATGACGATCGCTACATTCTGCATGGCCAGAGTCGCGATTCCTCGCGGCTCGGAGTTTACCAAATTCTTGCCCCTATGTCGTGCCCGTTCCTCCCACTTATTGATGAGTTCTGAACATTCCTTTGTTGCATGGGCATTCACGCAGCACTGGGAACACCAAGGAAGTCGGGAAAGGGGACATTGTCGAGCCACGTGACCCTTCTGGTCACAGTTGTAGCATTTCACTGGACCTCGTCCCCCTATGCGGCCTCTGCACATCCCGCCTCCTCTTCCCCTAGAAGCTTCATTCACCCTATAGGAGGGTCGGTCCAACCGGTCCGCGAGTGCGTCGAGAGCCCTGCACTGCTCAGTGTTGTGAGTCGTGGAAGCACAAAACTCATAGTATACATTGTTTGGGACGTTGGAGTACTTCTGTAGTATCGGGCACATCCGAGGTGGGTGCCCCATCGTCCGGAAAATCTCGCAATACTCCGTGGCGGTTAGGTTTGGTTGAGATGGGAACCCCGCATAAGGTTGTTGCGGGTGGTATACCCCCTGCGGATTCATCCCCATGCCACCCCCTATGGGTGGACCCCCCTGGATTGTCGCAACAGAGGGTCCCACCCCCGTGCCCCGTAGCCGAGGACACTCGGTCGCGACGTGGCCTTCAACCAGGCAGTGAGTGCACCAAACGTTTGACCTAGCTGGTCTTATAGGCTACATCTCCTTGAGATTTTCAGTCAGACTAGCAATCTGATGCTGCAGTCCCACCAAGGAAGGATCCTGCGGGGCCGACCCTCCCCAATATTCCTGAGGGTAGCCCGCCATGGCCTGTTCCAAAGCATCCTGCAAGTTGTCAATCTTTTGCTGGGTGAGGGGGGTTCGTGTCAAGGGAAGCAGAGCCTTGATGAACCAGTCCCTCTGATGGTTTGGATCGATCGGGTAGCTGAGTTTCCTGATCACGTCCTTGAATCGTCGCATCAGCTCCCATGTAGTCTCTCCTTCTTTCTGCTTAATCTCCCAGAGCTCGAACAGACCCTGCTGGTCCGTCTGGGGAAGTTTAAATTCCCAGACAAAATCTCGCTTAACGTCTGCAATTACTGGATTAGGATGGGCCTCGGACCACTTGATAAACCATCGCAGAGCTCTCTCTCTAAGCGTGGTTTGGAACTCTATTAGCTTCCCTGCATCTGGTGCCTGCCGAGCCCTCCATATGGCTTCGCAGAGATACCAGTGTTGCTCTACATCATCGTTGACTCGGCCAGATAATTCTGGATACCGGGTGAATGATCCAACCATATTTACTTGTGGAGGGTTGACCAGGATAAATCCTCCGGGTCTTGGTTGTGTAACTGTTCCACTGGGGAATGCAATACTACTAGTGACGCTACTATTAACGTGTGTCGCTGTCGACACTGAACTGCTGTGCAATTGAATCAATTCTTGTAACTTAACGAAAATATTGCTTAAATTTTGATAGAGTACCAGGGGAAGGTAGGGATCCTTGCTGTGCAAATTTTTGGAAGTAGGGGTACTGGGAGAGATGAAAGTCGTTTGCTCTTGAAACAACCGCTGCATCACGATGTACCATTTGCCATCAGAACTTTCTTTGGGCTGCACACCTGCATCGTCTTCGTCAGTCGTCGTCTCCCTTTCCATCTTAGCTGGGCTCCCATGCACCCGCCGTACTCCCACAACGGTCCCTTCCCTTTCTAGGGTATCTGCCTGAGTGTCCATAATTCCTATCCTTTGAGGCGCCTCCTCTTGGTTCTTCCTATCGTTTCCCTGTCGTCTTAACTCCCGCATCACCCTTTCTCGCCAGCTGTCGGCGATCTGCGCCCACCGATGTGCACGTTGCTCCCTCAATCTCCTCCCGGCCTCAACATCCATCCCCCACTCCCCGCTTCACACTTCACGTAGCATCTGTCCCTTCAGCCCTTCCCCCAGCACTGGAGGTTTATGCTTCCATGCTCGAATTTTGGAATTCCATCAGCCCCTCGTCCACCATCAGGGCCTTAATCCACAGCGGAATCTCCTTAAGTAGCTTCCCTCTTAGCTTGGAGCAGAAAATAACTTCAGCCTTCGAGAAGGATTGGTAGCACTCTGCAGCAAACTCCACAATATATCCGTCCAAAGTGGTCTCTACCCAAAAATCCACTGCGTGGGTCAATTCAGTGTCCAACCGATGCAGAGCCACCAGATCCCCGTGTGCCCACTTGTGGTTTATCTTCCGCGAGCTATCCCTAGGCACCTTCGTCTGTAACCTTCGCAACCAATTGTAGAGGTCACTAGGGAATTTTCCCCAGAGGATCTCATAGGTATCACTGGCAGAATCCGAGAAAAGGACGAGATCCTTGAGTACCTTTTCCTTTTGATTCGTCAACTCCGCTTGCTGAGCAACGAACTGGTCCAGATGGTTATCCCACCATCTCCGTATTTATCCTTCGAAGATCCTCGATACCATGATCTAGTTCCCCTCATAACATGCAGGTCCTGGCAACATAACCTTTTGTTGGCGAGGAAACAGGTCTCATAGGCAAGACCCAGGTTCAAGGGTTGGGGCCAACAAAGGAATCCGCTGTAGTCTAGAACCACGCCGGCATTATCACCCTACTCCGGAGAGCAGAGAGTCTCACCCGAGGCGTGCCGCAACCACATGCAGAAGGGGAATAGATCGATAGTAGTGAACGGATCCGCAACTCATGAGTAACATTGAATTGATAGCATAAACATCATTATATACGCAAGAACATTCAGAGAGCGTACAGGTATTAAGAAAACACAATTTTAAATCATCACAACCATCATGCATGCATATGAATCACATAATAGGACAACAACCTGCAAGTATATTGATATCTTCAGCCAAACCAATAGTTACATAGCTTCCGCAAGGAGAGCTTACAAGTCTGATACAGACGCCTTATAGAACAGAAAGGTAAATAAGAGAAACCTAGGAACTACAGAGACATCATGCCCGGTCTCCTTCAGTCGCTCTACTTTTCTTCTCCTGTCGCATCCTTTCTTTCGGCCGGGTGATTGCTTATTTATTCACCCGTTATCGCAACTGTTAGTTCCTCTCTACGTTCTTCTTCAGCTACTTCCGGCTTCTCTCTTGTTGTCTGTGTGTTATGCTCTTTGTCTTCTGCTGTATATTCTCTTCGTCTGTACTCATGCATATGATTTCTTCAACTATCTCTTGCTTCTTCGCCACCTTGATAGCTCCGCGACTTACTGTAGTTGCGACTGCCATGTGTCATCATTCCACCACCCAAAAAGCCATTCTTTATTCAAAATTCACAATATTAAAAACAAGTTTTCAAAACAAGGGCCCCAACAATCTTATATGGTTGTTGTTCTTTCTTCTTGTCAGGGTGGGCTGGTTTTTTCTTCTCATGTATGTGTTGATTCGTAGAGTCCAAGGCATTACTTTAGAAACCCTACAAACTATTAATACAATAACTAAAACTTCAAGCTTAATGCTGAAAATTTTATTTTTACTCTTTCTTTAAATTCTTACTTTTATTATTAAATGTGAAAATTCACTTGCCTTTATTTGCAACTTTCTTCTACATTGAATGTTGTGATTTTTTTCTCATGGGTTTTCTTCTTCAAGTATTCTAATTACCAGGTGCCAAGATTAGCATAGACCACGTAGGAATGGTTCATGCACATTTACAAAAATAATGATGGAGATATTATACATTTATAGCAGCCTTAGTTTTTTAGATGGTTTAACTATTAACCACCTAACCTCTAATATGAACATATTGTTGCATTGATTTGACTCCTTAAAAGACTACTAACGTGGTATTTTTGTTTGTTGAAAAATACAACTTAGAGTAACAAGAAGATATTCACTGAGAAGTTTTCTGGAAATGAATTGTGTTGAACTTTATAGATGTCTCGAAGTTTTGAGTGGACACTAAAGCCATCCTCAAGGACCCAATTGAAGCCACTGTAAGATAGAAAACAAAAGTGGGAGGATATATACAATGGTGTCATAAAGATGAGATTATTTGGACATTTTAAGTTTAAGGAATTGTTCAAGGTTCTATTTCACTCTCAGCTCATTAGAGTTTATTCTCATTTTAACAATATTGATTTTTTTGGATGAAAGAAAAGCAATTAGCCCACAATTTCAAAGTATTTAAAAAGTAAATAAAACTACACGCACAAAAAAACTATATTCACAAAATTCATTTATACAAAAAAATAGTATTTATAAAGTAAATAAAACTACATGCAATAAATTCATTTATACAAAAAAATAGTGACATGCCACCACGTGGCTCTTGTTATTATTATTTTTAATATTATTTCTATAATTGGAATCTTTATACAACAAGTTTAATGAGAGGGAAGTTACCACTTAAGTCATAACAATATCAATGATTTACATTGAATATGAAATAGTAATATTTCCAAGTTGTAGGCATTGGTCATGTTGAAGCATGCTTATTTTTGCTTAATGACGATCCATCTTCACCTCTTTCTACCATAGGGCTTCTCAGTCTTCTCTTGTAGTTTGTGGAGAATTCGCCTTTGAATTTATGATTGCTACATAATCATAGTTAAAACAAAATTTATAACGAAAAGAAATATGTTCATTGTCTAAGTAAATATTGATGGGACATAGTTAAAGTTTCAATGCAATACTAAATATTGTGACTCAATAATACAAAAAAATACTCTATACATTAAATCTGACAAACTATATATATATTCCATCACTATTTATGTCATTTAGCATCGTGTGCACATAATTATGGCCACGAATAATGTATTTTAATTATCAACAAAATGACCATTATCATTTTTTAGATAAAAGAAACCATTGAAATTGATATAATAACAAGTGAAAGAAGTTATGCAGTGTCTAGTCCTTTCCAAATATAAAAACAAGTTAATGTAACAAGTAAAAAAACAATAAATTTAGATATTCACTTTTACACCCTTACAATAAACAAAACAAAATTAATGTAGATCATGATGGAATGGAAAGAAATTCAAAGTTGACTTATACACTCTTAAAATAATCCATTTATGTTGGGCTCTCGCATTGTCATATTTTTTAACCACTCATTTGTCCTTTTATCACTCGCATTTTACCTCCATAACTACATAATTTACCATTTTAGTATACATTTTCACCACTTGAACCCAAGGCCCTTTGACATGCATTTCAAGGTAGATGTTATTATTTTCACTAATTTGTAAGTCTTAAGTAGATTAATTGAATTTTAAGTTGCTTTTGCTAATGATGAATTCTTTATCTCGGTTCTTATACTAATATTTCATTTATGTTCCCCAATCGTGGTTAGCACCTTTGCGACCTTCTAGAAGAAATTATGTTAGATGGGTTTTGAAGTGTGAGATGTTAAAATAATTGAATGTTATTTATATGGCACCCAAGTTGCACGTGTGAATCTCCAGCTCCAAAAGAACATTACAGGTTAAAGTTTTGGACATGCAATTTTGGGAACAAATCTCGAGATAATGAAGGCGAATATGAAAATTACAGAACATGGGTTTTGTGCTAGTATGGAAAATTGGTTGGCGAATCTAAAAATTAAAAACACGGGTTTTGTCCTAGTATAGAAAATTGGTTAAGTATCATACCATTTTCCAATATTTAATGCAATTTGAGAGATACACTTGGTTCTTTAACATGAATATGCCCAAAATGCACAAATTTACCCACATTTCCAAACAATGCCCATATTTGAGGAAAACATAAGATCGATCATCTAAACAACAAGGGGGACAAATATCATCTATTTCCAAAGTATATAAATTATTTGTTAAGATGTATTTTGTAAGGTCACTATAATACTAGTATAGCCCCTTTATTGTTATTGTTGTGCACATGTAGCACCCATATTGTTATTGTTGTGCCCCATAGAAGCCCACTATTATTATTGTTGTGCCCTTACATTATTTTTGTTATGTAGGATCTAATTATATTGCGACCCCTTAGCCTTTTATGTATACCAAGGAGGTCTTGTCATCTGTATCATCCAAGAATTGTTCATTTATGTGATGTAATAGAGGTTTCCCCCTTGAAGAGGTTAATTTTCAAGTTGTTGCTCTATGTTTTCTTCTGTTTTGTGATATGGTTTCATAACATTAGGTATCAGAGCTTTAGATTATAGGGTTTCGCTGCTTCAAACAGGTCATCTTGGCATTTTTGTTATAATTTTTTTTTCTATGAAGCTTATGTTAGACTCCTATACCAATAGGTGTCATATATCATGATTGACTTGATGAGCTATGTAATATGTTCATACCTTTTCTTGTTGCAAAGGTTTTCCATATTGTAAAAAAAAACAAATAAAAAAATTTAAAAAATGTAAAGAGGGTATACCCTAAAAGAAAAATCAAAGGGTGAAAAGAATAAAATGGCCAAAAAGTGAAAGAAAATGAACCCCACCAAAAGAAAGGCCAAGGAAAGTGTGCAAGCCTAAATGCCACTACTTTTTTGCTCTTATGTAATAAATAAAATTGTGTGCAACTTGTATTTTATGCCACAATTTATGAACAGTCAAACAATTTAAGCTTGGCTAGTTCATCTTTCAATTTAATGTTTTAGAGATAGAGAATAAAATCTGACCAAACTGTTTAATCTTGGCAGATAAGTAGATAGGTAGAATAAATAAAAGGAGCTCAACAGTTTAATCTGAGCCCTTGGATGTAATAAGGATAGAATTAGATAGATTTTTAGATGTAAAAGAAAAAGTGTGATGAGGGTTTGCCAGTCTAAGTGCACCCTAATAAAGAATAAAAATGGTAGGGTAAAGTAGGTAGGGTAGGTAGATGTTGTTGCATAATTACATGTGATGGATAATGACTCTAGATGTGTTAAATATTTACTTTCATCACAAGTGCAAAGGCATACACTACACTGGAAGAATTTCAAGCAAAGCAAAGTCAGATTATTAACTTCCCTTCTCATTTTTCCCTAAAAATTTCACTAATTTCCCCTAAGTACTAAGGCATTTGAAAATTAAAGGGGCTCAAGGCATTTCCTTGACTTTTGGAGGGACCGGACCCTCGGTCCAATAATTGGAAAATCCTAAGTACTTAAAATCATTGATCATGACATTCACTCACTTCTAAAAAATCTTTTCCTAAGTAAAATCCCATTTTACTTAGGAAAATCATGCAATATTTCATAAAAACCCTATTCATAAAAGCATAAGTTAAATACATTACCTTGATGTTTTACACTTAGCGCTTCATTCATTTCCATATTAATTTTTAACTTAAATCCCTATGCAAATTCCCTTTTTCCCCGTATTAATTTAAATAATTCCCATATAATATATATCCCACCCCGTTGGTTGAAAAATAACCATATATTTATTAAAATTCATTAATTGGTTGAAATTTCCAATTAATAAACAAACCCGACCTTCCGTCGTATAAAGGGATTAATTAACCCTCCAGGTTAATTAATAACCTAATCCGCCAATCAGATCGTCCCCGATGTGATAATTTTTAATAAATTACATTGGGCCTGCCATTTTAATTCCCCGTCATCTTCCTTTCCTGACGACCGTTCGATTGATCAACTTAAGATCTATGGTTGTCGTCCATATCGCTGCCCATCCTTGTCCGAAAGTTAACGCGCGATGACCAAGCGGTTTTTTGAACAGTGCTGCGCCACGCGTCATCCATTGTATGGAATCGCTCGCCCTCCACTGAAAACCACTCTTCCCCAAAAGATTTGCGATGGAAACCGCTTACCGCCTGCCTCCCGTGACGAAGCCTCCGTACTTGCTGACGTCATCCATTAAAAAATAAAAAAACCCCGCCAACCTTTGAGTTTGTGAATAAAATAAAAGAACTCGCGTCATTTTCACATTATTTCATACAGCGACTAGTGTCCCATGCAACGAATTTCGAAATCAACTGTCGAAGTTTTCCAACCGTTACCTTGCCGAAGAAAGTTGCAGTCGAGTAATTCAGAGTTCATCCGCCATAACCAGCACCTGTTTTCATCACTGTTTAGTTCCCGGAAAATAGGTATTTACCCAAATTCCCGCTGAGCTCTGTAAAAATCCTTGTTTTTGTTTTAACTTCCACACGAAAAACTGAAACAGGGTTCAAGATTGCTCTTTAGTTCATTCCTCAATTCCCAAAACTACAATTGCATTCCTAAACCTGTGACTGTGCCCATTTTTTCATCAAAACTCGTAATTCATTTCTGAATCCACAAGAACCAGAAATGGAGATTCCCGTGGCTTTGAACGTCGCACCCCTGAATGCCCCTCACAGAGATTTAGACCATCTACCTCTAGTAGACAGAGATTTCCAAATTAAAAACCTTGTTCTCAGTGAAAATCCTCTTCGAATTTTTTGCTACTGCAGAGATAATTACTTGAAAGGTTATGACATTTTTGGATTATGGGAATCCAATCTTCCCATGTATCTTCTTCCCTCAGTCCACATTTTTCCTGAAATAATCCATTATTGCCATGCAAATTATGATCCCAATCAACGAGCAGACTTGTTCCCGAATCAAAACGTCCTTTTCCCAATAACTGCTCAGTCTATCAACGAAATGTCACAGTTTCAACCTGGTCAAGCCCTGACTCCCCTTTCTATGGAAGAACTACTTGAGAAATCTGCCAATTTATCCCATGAAGAGTTAAATCGCCTCTACCAAACCTTCATGTTGCCAAAACATCAGCCCAAAATCCCTCCCCCTTATTGTTATACCTTTTTCACTGATGTGGGTGGGCTTATTTTGAATATGATATCCTCTATAATGGGTTTCAATACTAGTGAATATGTTGACCAATTAACCCTAAGATTGTTGTCAATTTTTACCCCTGGATAGCCCCCTGCTGTCAAGTATGATTTTGCTTCCTACATTGCAGATAAAATCCATGATCAGTTCATGAGATTAGAGAATGAAAGAGTGTTCAAATATTCTTCTGTTATTTATCATCTCATGATTTACTTTCAATCAGAGAGTTTCCCTTTCTATATCAAAAAACTTGATGCCAAAGGAAATCCTAGGTCTGTAATCTTTTGGTTTTCCATCACTCATAATTCCTCTGATTCTCCTTATTCATACAATGATTTTATTGACCTATTTGTACACCCTGCAACCACCTTGTTGACAGGAGTCTCTCCTCCTAGGGTCAGTAGTGAAATCAAGAAAATTCTTCAACTCTCAAAGCAATACTGGATAGGTGACTAGTACCTATACCGAAATCACACAGAAATCAGAATCTATGGATGTGAATTATGCCCATTCAAGTTACCAAAATATGTCCCAATGAGACTCTTTGCATTAGAGTATTTTAGACAGGTGATTAATTCAGATATAGTTCATTTTTGCAATGCAAAGAAAAAGGCTCAACTCAGTATTAAAAGTCAATTAGGTCCTTTTGTCTGTAACTCTAGAGATGATGGGAAGGAAGCTGAAAGAATCTTAGAAGACTATCTCAAACTACAAAAAATTTTCTACTGGGTACCTTATGACCCAAACAACTTTATTTGTGATAGAAGAATGAAAAACAAATTATCACCATACATTCATCAAAGAATCCCAGAAATTGAACAATATGCCAATATGGATGAATGGATGGAAGGGACATTGATAGAACAAGATAGTGAGCAGGTCAATGTTGAAAATGTAATGAAATATCTTGAAAAAATACTTGACCTAGACTCTTTTGGACAGGTACAGATACCAGGTATTGGTTCTTCTTCTGCTGGGACTTCTCAAAAAAATTTACAGGAAATCAGTGCATTGGCTACGGTAGCATCTAAAGGAAAGGAGAAAGAGGCTGATATACAAGTTACATAGAAATTTACAATGACATAACAACTTGAAACTTCTAAAGAACAAGGTCAAGTACAGATTGCTCCTACTCAGACCAATGTGGCAGAAATGTCAATTTTACAAACTCCTCTTAATATAGAAAAGGGTAAAAAGAGAGATGCTGAAGCAGCTACTCCTGTCAGTGGATTTTTTGAACAGCTTGATGTTAAAAGACAAAAATTGAATCCTCTTCCAAAAGTGGAATTTGTACACGAAATCCCTGATAGTCAGACGCAAGAAGAATTGAGTAGTCAACAAACACGTACAATCAGTGGGACATCCACTACTTTACAGAGAAAAGAGCTGCAAAGGCAGCAAAGTGCAGAAGTATCATCTTTCAAACCACTAGTGAGAGATGCCTGGGATATTAAAAGAACATTCATAAATATAAAGGCCAGAAATGATCCACTCAGACTTCAAGTTTACAGTCAATATTTGAAGATGGCTCCTAAGAATCAACAAAGATTGATGTCAGCCTATGACATTCAACAGGGTAAAATGGTAATGAGTCATTTCAAACCCAAAGTGCAACAACCTCAAACAGCGACAGAATATATTAGAACTAATTTTGAAGTCATAGCAAAGGATATTCATCCTTTGGATCAAATTGAGCTGCATAAACAGATAGGTGAAATGATTTATTCTACTCTGACAGATAAATCAATGATGACCTAGAAATTGCAGGATTCTTTGGAGAATACTAATGCTCAACTAAATCTTGAAAAAGCCTCTTCTCAGGCTAAAGACAACAGGATAAAGACTTTGGAGGAAATCATTATTGGATTGGGTCATAATCCCAAGGATGTCAAGGGTATAGAAGCTTTGATCAAGAAAAAAGATGATGATATTGCAGCCTTGAGAAAACAACTGAAGTTACCAGCCTCAAGACATCCACAAACTGCAGAAATCATAAAGCAAAATTCTGAAGAAGAATTGATGGATTTACTCTTGAAACTGAATGAGAAACTTAATGAAATTGAAGAAGAGCTTGAAAAGGCATTGAAAGATAAGCAATCAAATACTCTAGCATCTACAACTGAAGTGATTACAGGTACTATAACAACAGGTCAACCAACAGAATTATCACAGGGTAATATTTCCAATTTAAGTACCGAAGAGTTAATAAAGTCAATGGAGGAATTGAAACTCCAAGTGACAGAACTTCAGAGAACAAAGGTACAATTCACCACTTTATAACAAAAATTTGATCTCTCGAAGATGAATGTTGCAGATAAAACAAGAGAGGTCAACAGATTAGAAAAGTTGGTCAACAAATTGGAGAAGGATCTCACATTGGAGAAGCCTTTAAAGGAAATAAATGAAATTCTTTGGGACAACATCATCCAGTCAATAAAATATGTATGGCCCTCAATTCAAATAATGTATGAACATAATGATTTAGTCAAATTGGCTCTGGAAGAAGTCCTAAGAGCAAGAGAAGAATTGGGAAACATGCCTGAAGAAGCCAATGAACTTATCCGTTTTTTAAATACTTAGAACAAGCATCAACTTGAAGAACTTGGCATTCGAGACAGGACAAGAACAATTTTGGAAATAAAAAGAGTTTTTACCAAAAGAACTTTGATGCAGAATCTAGAACGAAGATGTTCTGATATGCAAGAAGAAATCATTGCCTTCATGAAAAGATTTGATATTTTGTTGAATAAAGGATTGCCTAGTCCTTTAGTTTCAGAGGATAAATTGATGGACCTTGAAAGTTATTTTGAAAAATTGGACAAGCATGTTGACAATCAAGCCAGTGCCTCAACTAGTTCATCAGCAGCAGCATTGCCTACAGGAAAAAATCTTCATGATAGATTGGAAAATTTGTTTTATCTCGAGCATGAGGTAAAGCATTTGTTCCCAATTCAACCTAATTTCTTTAGGTATACAGAGACTGATGAAAATCTCAGAAAGATGTAAAGAACTAGAATACTGGAAGATAAATGGTGGGAAGAAATGTTAGAAATTTTGTAAAAATTATCCTTACATGAATTTTTGATTATGTACTACAATAAGTCATGATAAAGAAGGATAAAAGGATAAACAAAGGTTAAAGAGTATCAGTAAAATGGAGCAGCCAACATAGAATTACTAAAGAGGACAACAGCAAGCCAAATCATAGGGCCTGCATCCAGCACATTCTCAAAAGAAGGAAACAACACAACATCAGTTATCATTTCTCTTATCTACGAGACCATCTGTCTCTAGTTTGTTGTAATATACTTATGAGTCATCCTAGATTATATCTCAATCTGTTATGAGATATTTTTTATAATTTTTTGTATAAATACTCCCTCAATCGGAGTATTGAGGGGGTGTTTTTTTACACTTTGCTATAACATTAACTATTTTGGAATAAAGTGCTGTTGGAGAAATTTTGTGTGGCTAGCTGGATGAGGAATTGATGCGAAAGCCTTTTTACAGGATTCTTGTGTCAGATTACGGATCAATAAGTCATCTATCTCTTATGTGTTGAAGTATTTATATTTGTTTACTATATCATCTGTGTTTCATTTCTGAATGATTAACAAAAAGGAATAAATCAGAAAGTGCTTAAGTGTAATATGATTTTAATTGTTGTTATTCTAAATTTTTTCTTCTGAACTGGTTTAAAAAGTGAATTCTTAATTGCTCATGTTTTTCTAGTTTAAGCATTTTGATTATTTAGTAAAGAATACTTAATTGCTCTTTATTAATAATCACTCAATTTCCCTCTTTCGAATGTGTTGAAGGATTCTTAATTTCCCTTCATCCATTTGAGTTCATCCCATTCACTTTAGATCTATAATTTTTCCCTGTTTGATTATCTTCCCCTGTGAAACCATCTTTTGTTAAGAGACTTAATCTAGTTAAGTTATCCTCTTTGACTCCATTAGCCCAATGGCCTAAATTACTCAATCTTACCCTTAGCTATTGAATTTCATCACCCAAACTAAATCAAAACCCTTGGACTTTATAACTAGCTTGATATATTCTAAAACAAAGCTAAATTTTACAGAGAGAGCCCTCTCTGGGTACAGATTGGCTAGATTATGTACCTAAAAGTTGGTTTGTGGTTACCTCGGACCCCTTTCCTCTTCTCAACAACTTCAAGGAAAATCTGAGTGATAACAGGTTCAAAAGCTCAAATTTTGACCACGTGGAGCTGACATACTGGTGAAGTTCATGTAAACATTCCAGATCTTAGTTTATTAGATATGGTCCTAAGAAGTTAGGGTTTTTACATGCTCCAAAATTCAGTCTCAAACAAGAGACCTAGGGAAAATTGTTATAAATTTCTATAAAAGAATTGGATTTGAAATTTGTAAAAAGTGACTGAAAGAGCACGAACTATAGTTTTCCATGTATCATTTTCAAAGCTGAAGGTTGAAACAATGACATGTGGACTTCTGTACAAGTTTTCTCTATTGAACCAATCCATAATCAAGTCATCGCGGGAGATTGGGCGTAAATTTTCCTTGAAGAATCTAGTTTGGTCTGGCTTATGGAGGTTGAAAGAAGACTCAGAGGGATACCAGAAGATGAAATTTCAAACTTTGGAGAGCCTAAATTACAGAGATACAACAATTTCAAACCAAGCTCCAAAAAACAAGCAAAAAGGTGTGTATACATATATTTTAATTTGCATAAATTTTGTTTGAAAATTTAGTTTGAAGTAATTCAAAGGGAATAATGAAGAAAATATAACATTATTTAGTTCCAATATGCCTAGAAATAATTTTTTTTTTTGTGAAACGAGCTCCAAAAATAGAAGAAAAGAGGTATCAACACCTTAGAAATAAACCACTTTGAGGGGGCAACCTCTAATACATTACATTAATGAAAAATTCTTGGATGATACAAATTACAAAACCTCCTTTCTATATATAGGAGTCCATGGGGCCCAATGTAATCCTAGTGGGGCCACAATGTAATCCTAGCCGACCTAACAATAATAATTTAAGGGCACAATAATAACAATATGGGGGTTACAGGGGTACAATAATAACAATAAGGGGGTTACTCTAACAACAATAAGGGGGTTACTCTAACAACAATAAGGGACTATACTAGTAATATAGGGATCTAACATGCCCCTCTTCTTCAAAAAAGTGTTGTCCTCAACGCTTGAGTAGCTCTGGGTGCTTTTGTATAAAATTCTCATCCTCCCATGTAGAATATTCAGTGGGTAAGTTCTTCCACTTGATGAGATACTCTGAAATTGATCGATTCCGTAGTTGTCGAGTTCTTGTTTCCGTGACCGCTTCAGGTTCCAATATTATTTTTACTTCCTCATCAAGTTCTAGAAATATTGTTTGAACTGGAATATTTTCACCTATAACCTTCTTTAAGCATCAAACATGGAAAACTGGATGCACTCGTGAAGAAACATGAAGCTCCAACTTGTATGCCATAGTACCAATCTTCTGCAATACCTTGTAAGGACCATAGTACTTTGGCGATAATTTATTATCCTTCTTAGCTTGCTTGAGGGACATTTTTTTGTATGGGTATAGCCGTAAAAATACCCTGTCTCCTACATCAAAACTTCTCTCGCTGCGATGTTGATCTGCGTGTTGTTTCATTCGATTTTGTGCCAAATTCAGGTTATCCTTTAATAGTTGGAGAACTTCTTGTTGATGCTCGATGTGATCTTCCACTGCTTGAACCTTCGAATTTTCTCTTAAATATGATGTGATGGATGGTGGATGATATCCATAAAGTGCCATAAATGGGGTCATTTTTGTTGCAGTATGGAAGGAATTGTTATACACCATTCAGCGAGAGGTAACCATTTGACCCATTGTGTTTATTTATCAGATACAAAACAACGAAGATATCCTTCCAAAAATTTATTTACTATCTCAGTTTGACCATTAGATTGAGGATGATAAGATGAGCTATGAGCTAATTGAGTACCCAAACAAGAAAATAACTCCGTCCAAAAATTTCCAATAAAAATGGGATCTTTGTCGCTCACAATATGTTGGGAAAAATACTGAGAGGGGGGGGGGGTGAATCAGTATTTAGGGCATACTCAAAACTTTTTACTTTTTCTTACTTCAAAACCCATACGCTACTTTTCTTAACCAGACTTGCGTATACACGTGGATATCCTTCATAAAACTCGCGTATACACAGAGATCTTATTATGCCATTAATTCTTTACATAGTTCTATGCAACATTCATTCTTCTGATAATTAGATAACAGTAAGCATGTGCAGTAATAACAGAGTAAACCATCATACATAAGAATCACACATGAACACCAGGATTTTAGGTGGAAACCCAATTCGGGAGAAAACCACCGCTGCCGTTGTCTTGGCCTTCAATATTTTATTATAAAGGAAACATCTTACAACTATGTGCTGGTGCAGACTCATACCAGCACGCAGGCACTCACCTGCGCTTTTTTACCAGCCTCTCTTGGAAGGGAGCTACGACCCCCTGCTCTCGTTTACCAACCTCACCTGGAAGGGAGCTACAACCCCCTGACTGAAGGCTACAACCTTCAGCACCACCATGGACCACATTTCATCAATTTTCACACTAGATCCAAAAGCTTCAATAGAGCACAACTTGTAGGCCACTTTTCATCATATTTCCAGACTGGACCCACTCCACACATTTAAGCTCAATCATACATCAAAACTGATACTTATCAATTCAGACAACCCAGATCTGTAGAATACATCATTAACAGATAGCAGTAACACAGCAGAACAGATCAGACATTTCATACTTCATACTTCAGCAAACCTTAGTTTTCATACGCGCTTTCCTTTCACTGATTCGGCGTATATACGCGCCTTCATTCATATAAACCCCCGTATACCTCTCCACATACTTCAGGACTGATTTCACAACCCATACGCGCTTTCGCTTTATCCAACCCGCGTATATACGCGCTTCCACTGTTATAAACTTGCGTATAGATCTTCAAACATTATAGAGCAGCTTACTTCTTCAGATCAGATATTCAGTTCAGATTTTACCCTTTACTTCAGACAGATGTTCGCCTCATCTCAGATCTAAGCATCAGATCTAGAAGATACAAATACATTTCAGATCTAGATTCCCTTCTTCATCATTTTCTTCATAGGTGCATCACAAATTCAGATCTATCATCAAACTGTTACCCTTTCCATTCAGACATACTTTAGAGTGAAGTATTTATTCAAACCCAGACTCATGCACACCCTTGCACAATGATTTTCTTCTCCTTATATAGGTTTACCCTTTTTCAATACCATGAGCCAAAACCACATTACTTCCGATGGTATTCCTGGACGGGATCTCATAGACATACCAACGCTCAATACAATGGGTCAATACCATGGTAGTAACCCCTGGTTTTACATATTTAGAGAGCATTTTAGCATACGTGACTTTGCACGTACTTTTCCGCATGCATACGCTACTTCTCCTAGACAAACCCGCGTATGCCTTGAGACACACACTTTTCATCATTGTTCTAGCACATACTGAAATTCCTTTCATCATTACAAATGAGTTGCTCTGTAGACACATCATATCACATCAGATTTACATCATTACCAAGTCCATCAAGTCAAGAATAACTTCATCAAGTAGGTTGCCATCATCTTCATCAAGTGTTGCCATCATCTTCATCAAGTGGGTTGCCATCAAGGACAACACATTGCATCATATTTCCAACAATCTCCCCCTTTGGACTTGATGGAAACTACGATGGTGTTTGATCACAAAATAAATACATTAAGAATAAAGATATTCTCCCCCTATTCAAACACACACCATGTCACTCTCCCCCTTTGACATCAAGGGCAAAGGGCGGATCAAAACCAACACAAGGTTTTTCTCCTCATGTAGCAAGAAGAGCGCTGTAGATCTGATGTGCACTGAAGTTACCATGCTCCCCCTAAGTTCATGCTGAATCTTCAAACATATTTTTCAATGAAGTACATGACTCTATGACCTTTCTATCACCAAGGACTCATACTTACATTAAATATCCAACCAAGTGGATTTACATATGAGACTCAAGTACCCAACCAAGTGGGTTTACACATTTGATCAAGTCCTTACATGTCTGAATATTACAATTTTTTACATCATAGGTCTCAGCATGACCTTTTCATCAAATTACAAATCTGACTTTTCATGACCAATACCAGAAGGACCTCAAGAGAGATCACATTTCAAAACCATCATAATGCCAACAATGCATTATACTCAGCAAGACTAATGCTCCCCCTGAAACTGTGCATCCAATGCATCCTTTCTATATGACAAAAGCTCCCCCTTTGCTTATGCATCCTGGATACGTTCAACAGCAAATCATGAAGGCATCTTCACCCAAAATTAGAGAATGAAATAGAAATATAAGAGCTGAAACATCACCAGAGAAACCATACAGTATCAGAGATACCAAACAGCACCACAGCTTGTGCTGAAGAAATGCTGACCCAGAAAAATTGTCAGCCACCACACATACGCAGTTTTCTGTGTATGAACTCGCGTATATACGCGACTGTGTTTGAGGAAATCCGCGTATCCAATTCCATATTCTGTATTTTAACCAGATCTGATCCTCTGCAGAGACAGTTTTCAGCTTCTTTCTGAGATATTTGAATGCTTCCCTAGAATACATGAGAACAAATATATAGGACAATGTAGTTGTGTCTTCAAGTGTAATCTAATGGTTGTAGCAAAAGCACATTAGTAACCAAGCCTTCAAACTCTTTGCAGCATCAACATATTCTTCCAAAGAGGAATTATCATACCAGAACAACTTCTACAATAAACACTATGTGTCAAGAAATCATTCATGTGATCTGATATCACCAATATCTTCAAGATTTATCATGAACATGATGTAACATGTGTAAGAATTAAAAGAGGTCTCAATCAGAAACAAACTCTTCATGATTTGTCCTTATCTCTGAATCATGAGACTTCCATCTCATCCAAAAGCAAAGAATACTCTTCAGCAAAAAGCAAACAGGGCTCATCCATAATCTCATCATCAGAAACCATGTATCATTTCATCATCATTTAGAACTGAGTAATAATTAGATACAGTGCCAATAATACAATCATTAATAGTCATACTGATGCTCCCCCTGAACTTATGCTCCTGATCTTCAGCTGTCATACAAATTTTCTTATCATTAGTGCATACGCGACTGTCTCTACTGTAACTCGCGTGAATACGCGGATTTAGTTCACTGAACCTACGTATGGAAAGTGACACATTGAAAATTTCACATTCCTTCATCTCCCCCTGAAGTGGTACCACTTGTACCTGTCTTCTTTACATCAGATGCTTTGTCAGAAATAAACATAACTAGAATAACCAAACTAACCATGAGAATCATCATACATTGCTCCCCCTGTGATGATACATTACTAATCCCTATAATGTATCTCACATCACTCCTGTAGTCATTAAGAGAAGTAAGCTTCAGAAGCGGATGACTGCAGTAGGGTCAATATTCCCTACGTTTCTGACCAGTCCTCCTTCCTATTCCAGCTTTGCTTGAAATTTCTAATTGTGTGCTGAAAATTAACTAATTTCTCATATCTGTTCATCCTGCATTCTTTTTCCACATGCCCATAATTGTTACAAGCATAACATCTTATGTGACCAGAGAAGTGAGCATAAGGATCATAGTGTGTTTCTCTGTTCTTCCTTATATTGCAATCAACTGCTTTATGACCATACTTGTTGCATGAAAAACAATATCCATTGAAGCAACCAGAGTACCTTTCTGAATAGAATCTGTTTGATTGTGACTGAAATGATCTGCTTCTGCAATTTGCTGCAACATGCCCATAATTATGACATTTAAAGCATTCAACATTAGTGAATGATTTCCTTTGAGTATTCATGTTTGTTGGTTGACCTTTTGTTTCTTTCACCACTTCTGGTTTTGCTTTGTCATCCTTTGAATTTTTAGCACTTCCTTGTAAACTAGATTCTCCTTTGATCGTTTCATGAAAACCAAGACCAAGTTTAATAGCAGGAGACCTTTGATTACTAAGAATATTGTCCAGAATCTTAGTACTATCTTGAAACCTCAAGAGTTTATCCTTTTCTTCTAATTTACCTTTAAGAATGTTTACCTCAACCTCCAATTTTTGGCATTGCTTCTTCATGCTTTCTTCGACCCTTTTTCCTTCTTCTACTTGAACATTCAATTTTAAAATTTCTTCCTTCAACCAATTTTCTTGTTCTTCACATGTTTGTAGCAGCTCTTCATTCTTCTTATTTGATTTTTCCAGATCTTCTTTGAGAGAGATGATTTCTGCTTCAAGTCCTTCCTTTTCAAATGATAGGGGTTCTTCATTCTTCTTATTTGATTTTTCCAAATCTTCTTTGAGAGAGATGATTTCTGCTTCAAGTATTTCACTTCGATTGGTTGCAAAAACATACAACTTTTGATACTTGTCTATCTGTCCATTCAGTATTTCTTTCTGTTCATTCATTCTAGAGATCATATCTTTGTAGACAGATTCTCTCTTATGAAATTGATTCCAATCATTGATTTCATCATTGATCTTGAGTTTTGCTTCTAGACTTATACTGTTACGTTCACTATCTTCACCATTGCTTGCACAAGAAAGTGAATCACAAGAACAACAATCAGTACCTGTTTTTTCTTCTTCATTTTCTGCCGCACATGTCTTCTGAGATGTCTTCTTTTGAGTAGCCTTCTTCTTTTGCTTCTTTGCCATAAGCACTTGTAGATCTTGGTCAGAATCTTCTTCTTCCTCATCAGATACTTTATTTGTATAATAACTCTTTCTCTTTTCAAATTGTTTCCCTTTACCATGATTATCTTCATAAGGACATTTAGCAGCATAATGACCAACTTTTCCACAAGAAAAACACTTGAAGGGAAGCTTACCTTTGAATCTTCCAGTTCCTAGTTGGAGTTTTCTCACAAAATTTGCTTCTTCTTCTTCTGATATATAATTTTATTCCTTGACATCTGCCTTTTCTTTTCCTTTTGCACACACCTGGAAAGCAACTTCTTTGATTTGAGAGGGACCTCCTTGTCTCATTTCATAAGCAGTTAGAATACCATGTAGTTGAACAATAGTAAGAGTTTGCAGATCTTGCCTTTCTTCAATAGCTGATACTTTTGACTCAAATTTTGAAGTCAAAGATCTTAAGAATTTTTCCACCAGAGTAGTATCGGTTATGGTTTCACCCAAATTTCTCATACGATTTACAATATCATCTAGACATAAAAAGAAACTGGCAATATTCTCATCACTATGCATCCTTAAATTTTCATATTCAATTCTGAGAGTTTGGAGTTTTGCACTTTTTACCTTTGTATCTCCTTCATAGCTTAGAATGATTTTGTCCCATATTTCTTTTGCTGAATTTAGCTGCATCACTTTGGAAAATTCTGGTTCAGACATGCTTCCTAACAAAACATTGACTGCTTTGGCATTGACTTCATATTTCTTCCTTTCTGCTGCATCAGTAGGAATACTTGCCGGATACTGATAACCTTCTTCCACGATTGCCCATACTTCTGCACCAAGACTTTGCAGATATGCTTTTGTTCGTATCTTCCAGAATAACAGATTACTTCCATTGAATAGAGGTGGCTTTAAAGACAATACTCATTCATGACTTCCCATTGCGACGGATCTCCTTCAAGCGATCAAGCTTCTGCAAAAGGACCTGCTCTGATACCAATTGTTGGGAAAAATACTGAGAGGGGGGGGGGGGGGGGTGAATCATTATTTAGGGCATACTCAAAACTTTTTACTTTTTCTTACTTCAAAACCCATACGCTACTTTGCTTAACCAGACTCGCGTATACACGCGAATATCCTTCATAAAACTCACGTATACACAGAGATATTATTATGCCATTAATTCTTTACATAGTTCTATGCAACATTCATTCTTCTGATAATTAGATAACAGTAAGCATGTGCAGTAATAACAGAGTAAACCATCACACATAAGCATCACACATGAACACCAGGATTTTAGGTGGAAACCCAATTTGGGAGAAAACCACCGCTGCCGTTGTCTTGGCCTTCAATATTTTATTATAAAGAAAACATCTTACAACTATGTGCTGGTGCAGACTCATACCAGTACGCAGGCACCCACCTGCGCTCGTTTACCAACCTCTCCTAAAAGGGAGCTACGACCCCCTGCTCTTGTTTACCAGCCTCACCTGGAAGGGAGCTACAACCCCCTGACTGAAGGCTACAACCTTTAGCACCGCCATGGACCACGTTTCATCAATTTTCACACTGGATCCAAAAGCTTCAATAGAGCACAACTTGCAGGCCACTTTTCATCATATTTCCAGACTGGACCCACTCCACACATTTAAGCTCAATCATACATCAAAACTGATACTTATCAATTCAGACAACCGAGATCTGTAGAATACATCATTAACAGATAGCAGTAACACAACAGAACATATCAGACATTTCATACTTCATACTTCAGCAAACCCTAGTTTTCATACGCGCTTTCCTTTCACTGATCCGGCGTATATACGCGCCTTCATTCATATAAACCCGCGTATAACTCTGCACATACTTCAGGATTGATTTCACAACCCATACGCGCTTTCGCTTTATCCAACCCGCGTATATACGCGCTTCCACTATTATAAAATTGCGTATAGATCTTCAAACATTATAGAGCAGCTTACTTCTTCAGATCAGATATTCAGTTCAGATTTTACCCTTTACTTCAGACAGATGTTCGCCTCATCTCAGATCTAAGCATCAGATCTAGAAGATACAAATACATTTCAGATCTAGATTCCCTTCTTCATCATTTCCTTCATAGGTGCATCACAGATTCAGATCTATCATCAAACTGTTACCCTTTCCATTCAGACATACTTCAGAGTGAAGTATTCATTCAAACCCAGACTCATGCACACCCTTGCACAATGATTTTCTTCTCCTTATATAGGTTTACCCTTTTTCAATACCATGAGCCAAAACCACATTAATTCCGATGGTATTCCTGGACGGGATCTCATAGACATACCCGCGCTCAATACAATGGGTCAATACCATGGTAGTAACCCCTGGTTTTACATATTTAGAGCGCATTTTAGCATACGCGACTTTGCACGTACTTTTCCGCGTGCATACGCTACTTCTCCTAGACAAACCCGCGTATGCCTTGAGACACACACTTTTCATCATTGTTCTAGCACATACTGAAATTCCTTTCATCATTACAACTGAGTTGCTCTGTAGACACATCATATCACATCAGATTTACATCATTACCAAGTCCATCAAGTCAAGAATAACTTCATCAAGTAGGTTGCCATCATCTTCATCAAGTGTTGCCATCATCTTCATCAAGTGGGTTTCCATCAAGGACAACACATTGCATCATATTGCCAACACAATAACCCTTGGGTTTCCATCTAGCTTTTGAATTGTGTCCATAAATGTAGTAGCAAAAGTACTTGCTTCAAATGGATGAGATAATGCACAAAAGTGTGCATACTTGGTAAGTCTATCAACTACCACCATGATGATACTCTTTCCTTTGAACTTAGGTAAACCTGTGATAAAATCCATTGAAATATCCTCCCAACATTGAATTGGAATGGAAAAAGGTTGTAGAAGTCCCGGGGTCTTAATTGTCTCAACTTTATTCTGCTGGCAAACCACACATTCCGCCACAAAATTTTGAATATCAGATTTAAGGCCATCCCAAAAAAATTCTTTCTTCACCCTGTGGTAAGTTTTTAAAAATCCTGAGTGTCCTCCTAAAGGAGAAGTGTGCAATTCCAAAAGAATATTTTGTTTTAGCTGGGAATTCTTACAATTATATAAGTGATCTTTGTACCATAAGGAATCATTTTTCCAACTAAATGTATCAGATGTACTAGGATCTTGCTGCAACTTTTGAATGAGTGTCCATAATTCTTTGTCCTTCTTCCATTCATCTCTTACTTCTGTTATCCAATCTGGTTGGATAATAGAAATGGCACAAAGAAACGCTTCCACCTCTTCATTCTTTCTTGAGAGTGCATATGCAACAACATTAAGCTTCCCTTTTTTGTAGATTATTTCAAAGTCATAACCCAACATCTTTGTGACCCATTTTTGCCGCTCTTCTGAAGATAGTATTTGTTCCAAAAAGTGTTTAAGACTATCATGATCAGTTTTTACCTTGAAGTGTCTTCCCATTAGGTAAGTTCGCCATTTATTTAGTGCATGCAGTATTGCTAACATTTCCTTCTCATAAATAGGTTTCTGTAAATACTTTCCTTTGATTAGACGACTTTCAAAAGCAATGGGTCTTCCTTCCTGCATTAAAACTGCACCAATTCCATTTCCTGAGGCATCACATTCCACAATAAAGGTTTTTGTGAAGTCTGGCGTAGCTAAGACCGGTGCTGGGCACATTGCCTCTTTAAGATGTTCAAAGGCCTTAGTTGCTTCAGGAGTCCATGAAAATGCATCTTTCTTCAATAATGTTGTTAGAGGTGCTGCTATTCTCCCATAATTCTAAACAAACTTGCGATAATACCCTGTTAACCTGAGAAATCCTCGCAACCGCTTTATGATTGTGGGGACTTTCCATTCCTTAATGGCTTTAATTTTGTTAGGGTCTACCTAACACCCTCGTGAGATACAATATGATTCTCACTATCTTTTCACCATTAGGGAAAATTTTCATCAACTTTGTCAAACCTTCCATGTCTGCTTTTAGATCATTCTTCATGTTTTCCATGTTGTCTTTCATGTCATCCATCTTAGCTTCCATGCCATCCATCTTAGCTTCCACGCCATCCATCTTAGCTTCCACACCTTTCTTCAAACCATCCATCTTCGCTTCCACGCCTTTCTTCAAAACTTCTATTTCATTTTTTGATGCTCTTTGCGAGAGTGAAATTTTGTGAACTTTCTCTTGTAATTTTGATACATCATGTTTCAAGTCTTCATCTTCATGAGTCATAGTAGAGCCTTCTGAAGGCTTAATGGGTGTTGAATTATTTTTACAGGGCATTTTTTAGAACCCCATACTGATATCTATTCTACAACACACCCTTTTAATCAATTCAAATTGATTCTTCAAACAAGACTTATGCGATTCAGAAAAAAAATACACACATTTTTCTTGCTTTTGAGGAGCTTGATATTGAAATTGGATTATCTCTGTGATTGCGGCTCTTCAATTTCTGAAATTCGGCACTGAGATAGCCCTCTGAATTCTATTTTGAATGCTACAGGTTTAACCTGATTTGGATTCTCCAAGGCAAAGTTGTATCCAATCTCCCACAATGACCTAATTATGGACTAGTTCAGTAGAGCGAACTTCTACGACTTGCCACGTGTCACTGTTTCGTCCTTCGGCTCTAAACTTTATAGCCAAGAAACTACAGTCCGTGTACTTGTGACCAATTTTTACAACACTCCAATCTGATGCTCAGAGAGAGAGTTATGAATATTTTCCCACGATCACCTCTTTGAGATGAAATTCAGGAGCCTGAAAAAGCACTACCTTCCACAAATCATATCTCTGAAACTATTGCGAACCAAGCTCTGAAATTTTGCGACAAGTTTCCTCAGGATTTCAGCTTCGCGCTCTAAAATTTCATATTCTGAACCTTCGTAGAAAATTTTTTATAGCGCAAATTACATGATGACCTGTTTAGATTAAATTGAGGAGCCTGCAAAAAGACCTAATTTCCACAGATCATATCTCCGAAAATATTGCGAACTAAGCTCTGAAATTTTGCGACAATGTTCCTCAGGATTTCTGCTTCGCACCTTAAAAATTTCAGCTTCTGAAACTTCGTAGAAATTTTTTTATAGAAAAAATGCCATGTTGACCTGTTTGGAGCAGCGAAACCCTAGAGTCTCAAAGCTCTGATACCAAATGTTGTGAAACCAGCTCCAAAAATAGAAGAAAAGAGATATCGACGCCTTAGAAATAAGCCACTTTGAGGGGGAAACCTCCAATACATTACATTAATGAACAATTATTGGATGATACAAATTACAAAACCTCATTTCTATATATAGGAGTCCATGGGGCCCAATGTAATCCTAGTGGGCCATAGGGTAATCCTAGCCGACCTAACAATAATAATTTAAGGGCACAATAATAACAATATGGGGGTTATAGGGGTACAATAATAACAATAAGGGGGTTACACTAACAACAATAAGGGACTATACTAGTAATATAGGGACCTAACAAAAATGGAAACACCTAGTAAGAAACCATAAATCTCTAATACAACACATGAATAAGAGGAAGAAATGCAACATGATATATCAAAATTACGAGACCAAGTGAAACAATTTTTTTTCACACAAGGAGTAACCAAAAATGAATTGGAAGAGATGATGAATGTTAAGATGGATGGTATAAAATGGAACATGGATGGTTTAGAATAAAAAATAAAAAGGGAAATGGAAGGTTTGAATGATGGTTTAAAAACATAAATGGAAGTTTTGAAGGAAAGTTTGACAAATTTTCTACAATAAATGTTTCGTAATGATGACAAGGTATTTGATGAAGCTCATGATGAGAAAAAGAAGAATGTGAATCATGATTTTAGAGAC
The DNA here is from genome assembly GCA_034641835.2 of Pinus albicaulis. Classification (NCBI taxonomy): domain Eukaryota; kingdom Viridiplantae; phylum Streptophyta; class Pinopsida; order Pinales; family Pinaceae; genus Pinus; species Pinus albicaulis. The sequence goes on along the minus strand of CM076572.1, from coordinate 62,445,035 downwards.
TCTAACATTGGGTTTAATACCAACCACATTCCAAAGATTGATAAGAGGAAGTTTGATGGCAAGGATTCGGTAAAATGGATACTACAAATGGAGCAATTATCTGATCTACATGATGTGCCACACACACAAAGGTACACATCGCATATTTACATTTAGAAAAAAGCCAGTCTGTGTGGTATAGATGGCTTTGTTATTGTAAATCAATTGTCACTTGGACAATTTTTACGGAATAATTGGTAGCGCATTATGACGATACAAAGAGAAATACCTTCTTTAGCCAATTGATAAATCTCAAACAAATGGGTTCAATATTAGAGCACATTGAGGACTTCCAGAGATTGAATATCAAGGTAAATGATTTTACAGAGGAGCATAGGATTGATGTCTTCATAGGGACTTTAAAGGATAACATCCAACATAAGGTTCATCTTTGGGAACTTGATTCATTGAAGAATGCATTCAAGGTGGTAAGAAAAGTTGAAAGAAAAATTATGGCAACAAGGAAGTCTACCACTCACAACTATAAATATGGAAGTGTCACTCCTCTTAGCCTCCCACAACCTACAAATTTGACAACACAACAACTAGAGGAAAAAAGAGAAAAAGGGATTCATTACAATTGTGATAACAAACACACTAAGTGTCGTAAGTGTGTTGAGAATAAATTATTTGACATAGATTGTGAAGAGGAGGAAGAAAATGAACAAGAAATATCAAAATACGATGATATACATAAGGTACCAACCCCAACGAAAGAAGAAATGAATCTGACCATATCTTGTAATGCATTGGCAGGAATCACCACTCCTCAAACTCTCAAGGTAGAAGGATATATCAAGAAAAAAAAGGTAATAGTGTTGATCAATTCTAGTAGTACCCATAATTTTATTCATTTTTTTTTTTTAAGTTAGGCTAAAATATATTAGATCAAAATAAAACTTTACATAGGCATTGGGTTAAGATGGTAAGCAGTGCTTAACCTATTCTAGCCTTAGAGGCATTCAAAATAGTGCAGGTTTGGGGCTGCCTCCTAGGAGGAAACCAACCCCTTAATAGCATCAAACAATCATTATTTACAAAGTGTGCTAGATTATAGGGAGCTCAACAATTTCACTATTAAAGATAAATTTCCCATTCTTGTCTTTGATGAATTACATGGAGAAATTTACTTCACCAATCTGGATCTTCGTTTAGGATATCATCAAATTAGAATGAAGACTAAAGACATTATGAAAATAACATTCAAAAATCATGAAGGTCATTATGAATTTCTGGTCATGCCTTTTTTCCTTACTAATGCACCCTCCACATTTCAAGGTTTGATTTTATGAACCCAACTCACAAAATAGAAGAAAATATAGATCAACAACTTAGAAATAAGCCTCTTCAAGGGGGAAACCTCATTTACATTACATAAATGAACAATTATTGGATGATACAAATGACAAAACCTCGTTTCTATAAATAGGAGTCCATGGGGTCACAATATTATCCTAGCCGACCTAACAATAATAATGTGAGGGCACAACAATGACAATAGTGGGCTTTTATGGGGCATAATAATAACAATATGGGGACTACAAGGGTACAAATATAACAATAAGGGGGCTAAACTAACAAAAATAAGGGACTACACTAGTAATATAGGGACCTAACATGCCCCTCTCCTTCAAAAAAATGTTTTCCTCAGCACTTGAGTAGTTTTGGATGCTTCTGTATAAAATTCTCATCCTCCCATGTGGAATCTTTAGTGGGTAATTTCTTCAACTTGATGAGATACTCTAAAATCGATCGATTTCGTAGCTTTCAAGTTCTCGTTTCCATGACTGCTTCAGGTTCCAATATGATTTTTCCTTCCTCATAAAGTTTTGGCAATATTGTTTGGACTAGAAGTTTGTTACCTATAATCTTCTTTAAGCATGAAACATGGAAAACTGGGTGCACTCGGGAAGATGCACGAAGCTCTAATTTGTATGCCGTAGTACCAATCTTTTGCAACACCTTGTAAGGACCATAGTACTTTGCTGATAATTTATTATCCTTCTTAGCTTGCTTGAGGTACATTTGTTTGCATGGTTGTAGCCATAAAAATTCCTAGTCGCCTACATAAAAATTTCTCTCACTGCGATGTTTATCTTCCTGTTGTTTCATTTGATTCTGTGCCAAATATATGTTATCCTTTAAGAGTTGGAGAACTTGTTGTTGATGTTCGATGTGTTCCTCCAATGCTTTAACCTTATAATTTTGTCTTAAAGATGATGAGATGGATGGTGGATGATATCCATAAAGTGCTATAAATGGGGTTATTTTTGCTAAAGTGTGGAAGGAAGTGTTATACCACCATTCAGGCAGAGGTAACCACTTGACCCATCATGTTTGTTTATCATATACAAAGCAATGAAGATATCCTTCCAAAAATTTATTCACTATCTCAGTTTGCCCATCTGATTGAGGATAATAAGATGAGTTATGAGCTAGTTGAGTACCCAAACAAGAAAATAATTCCATCCAAAAATTTCCTGTGAAAATGGGATATCTGTCACTTAAAATAATCTTTGGGTTTCCATATAGATTTTGAATTATTTCCATAAATGCAGTAGAAATTGTACTTGATTTAAATGGATGAGATAATGCACCAAAGTGTGCATACTTGGTAAGTCTATCAACTACAACAATGATGACACCCTTTCTTTCGGACTTAGGTAAACCTGTGATAAAATCCATTAAAAAATCTTCTCAATGTTGACTTGGAATGGATAAAGGTTGTAGAAAACCTGGGGTCTTAATTGTCTCAACTTTATTTTTTTGGAAAACCAAACATTCTGCCACAAAATTTTGAATATCAGATTTAAGGCCAAAAAAATTCTTTCTTCACCTTGTGGTAAGTTTTTAAAAATCCTGAGTGTCCTCCTAAGGGAGAGGTGTGAAATTCCAAAGGGATATTTTGTTTTAGTTGGGAATTTTTACAAATATATAAACGATATTTGTACCATAAGGAATATTTTTTCCATTGAAATGTATCATATGTACTGGGATCTTGCTGCAACTTTTGAATGAGTGTTCACACTTCTTCATCATTATTCCATTCCTCCCTTGCTTCGATTATCCAATTTGGTTGGATAATGGAAATGGCACAAAACAATGCTTCCACATCCTCATCCTTTCTTGAGAGTGCATCTGCAACAACATCTAGCTTTCCTTTTTTGTAGATGATTTCAAAGTCATAACCCAACATCTTTGTGACCCATTTTTGTTGATATTTTGAAGATAGTCCTTGTTCTAAAAAGTATTTAAGACTATCATGATTAGTTTTTACCTTGATGTGTCTTCCCATTATGTAAGGTCACCATTTCTTTAGTGCATGTAGTATTGCCAACATTTCCTTCTCATAAATAGCTTTATGTAAATACTTTAATTTATTGGATAAATTTCAAATGCAATGGGTCTTCCTTCTTGCACTAAAACATTACTAATTCCATTTCCTGAGGCATCACATTCCACAATAAAGGTTTTTGTGAAGTCTGGTGTAGCTTAGACCGGTGCTTGGCACATTGCCTCTTTAATATGCTCAAAGGCCTTAGTTGGTTCAGGAGTCCATGAAAATGCATCTTTCTTCAATAATGTTGTTAGAGGTGCTGCTATTCTCCCATAATACTTAAAAACTTGTGATAATACCTTGTTAACCCGAGAAATCCTCGTAACTTCTTTATGTTTGTGAGGACTTTCCATTCCTTAATGGATTTAATTTTTTTAGGGTCTACCTTAACACCCTCCTGAGATACAATATGACCCAAATATTCCACCTTATGTACTCCAATGAAACATTTGGAGGTTTTTGCATATAATTGTTTCTTTTCCAATAGTTTGAGCACCCTATCAACATGTTTAACATGATCCTTCCAATACCTGTTGTAGATTAGTATATCATTAGAAAATACTAACACATATTTTCTAAGGAAGGGTTTGAAAATGGAATTCGTCAACCCTTGAAATGTAGAAGGTGCATTGGTAAGGCCAAAAGTCATGACCAAAAATTCATAATGACCCTCATGAGTTATAAATGCTGTTTTCAGAATTTCTTCAGCCTTCATTCTGATTTGATGATCTCCTAAACAGAGATCCAACTTGGTGAAATATATTTCTCCATGAAATTCATCCAATAATTCATCAATCATAGGAATGGGAAATTTATCTTATTGAGCTCCCTATAATCCGGACACATGCACCACGATCCATCCTTCTTATGTACCAATACTATTGGAGCATAGAAAGAACTTTGACTAGGTTGAATTATACTAGCCTCTAACATTTCTACAATCACACGTTCAATTTTTCTCTTTTGGAGGAACAATTCCTGGAATCAAATGAATAGAATGATCATGATCATGAATAGGTGGGAGTCCTTTGAGAGTTTGAAACACCTTGGAATGATTGTCCAAGTCTTTTTTGATATCTCGAGAAATAGATGATGTTGATGTTGGAACTTATAGTGAGCATAATTGTGCAATTACACCTCATCGTTCTTTCTTCAGAAGCTTTGTCATGACATTAGAGCTTATTATCTTTCCTGACTTCCATGCGATACCCCTAATTCAACTTCCTTTCATTCCAAAAAAAATTTCAATAAAAGTTCTTGAAAATTAAAATTCACCGTCTCCAAATATTGTAACCATTGTACTCCTAGTGCAACATCAACACCACCTATTAGAATGGAGAGAATTGGACTATTCAATACATATTATGGCATGGTTAGCTTGATATTATTTCACTTTCTAAAGCAATTTAAAGTTCCTCCATTTGCAACCATCACTTGACACTCTGGTGCTGGGTATAGGAAGCTATTCAATTCCTTTTCTACCTTACAATGAATAAAATTATGGGTACTACCCGAATCGATTATCACTATTACTATTTCTTTTTGATATCTTCTTCTATCTACAAAGTTTGAGGAGTGTTAATTCTTGCCAATGCATTACAAGATATGGTTGTATTCATTTCTTATTCCTCTAGGATTGGTTCCCAGTGTATATCCTCTTCTTTTGAAGTTTCTTGTTCCTTTTCTCCCTCTTCTTCACAATCTATGTAAAATAATTTCTTCTCAACACACTTATGACCTTTAGTGTATTTTCTATCACAACTATAGAAAATCCCTTTTTCCCTTTTTTCTTCCAATTGTTGTGGTGTCAACCTTATAGGTTGTGGAATTCTAGGAGTAGCAACACTTCCATATCTATAGTTGTGAGTTGTAGGCTTCCTTATCACCATAATTTAGCTTTCAATTTTTCTTGCCAACCCGAATGCCTTCTCCAATGTATCAGGTTCCCAAGGCGAAACTCATGTTGGATGTTATCCTTTAAAGTCCCTATGAAGACATCAATCACGTGCTCCTCTGGAATATCCTTTACCCTTATATTCAATTTTTTGAATTCCTCAATGTGCTCCACCATTGAACCCTTTTGTTTGAGATTTATCAATTGGATAAAGAATGTGTTGCTCTTTGTATCTTCATAATGTGCTATCATTTCCTTTGTAAAAATTGACCAAGTGAATTTTTTTTTATGAGAGCAAAGCCATCGATACCATAAAAATTTATTTTGTTCTAAATTTAAAGTTGCAATGCATACCTTTTGCGTGTTTTTCACATTATGGATATCAAAGTATTGCTCCATCTGTAGTATCCATGTTATAGGATCCTTGCCATCAAACTTCCTCATATCAATATTTGGAATATGGTGGGTCTTCAGTCCAACATTAGAGTCTATGAAATCACGATTAACATTTATTTTGTTCTCATCATGAGTTTCCTCTACTACCTTTTCACTATTAGGAATCTTTTCTTGTAGGATTTTTTCCAATCCTTCCATGTCTTTCTTCAAATATTCCATGTTTCCTTCTATACCATCCATCTTAGCCAAACCTTCTATGTCTTTCTTCAAACATTCCATGTTTCCTTCTATACCATACATCTTAGCCAAACCTTCCTTCAAACCTTCCATGTCTTTCTTCAAATCTTCCATGTTTCCTTCTATACCATCCATCTTAGCTTCCATGCCATTCTTCAAACCATCCATCTTAGCTTCCATGCCTTTCTTCAAACCATCCATCTTAGCTTCCATTTCATTTTGGTTACTTTTTAGGAGAGCGAAATTTGTTGCACTTGGTCTCGTAATTTTGATATATCATGTTACACTTATTCATCTTCATGCATCATCATAGAGATTTCTGAAGGCTTAACGAGCGTGGAATTATTTTTGGGAGGCATTATAGAACCCAACACTGCTATCTATGCTTTAATATTCCCTTAGAATCACTTCAAACTAATTTTTTAGACACAAGTTAAGAACTTTTAAAAAAATACACACCTTTTTCTTTCTTTTTCACACGTGTCACTGTTTCGACCTTCAACTCTGAAATTGATACAAAAGAAACTATAGTCTGTGCACATTCAACCAATTTTTACAAAATTCCAATCCAATGTCTGAAAAAAAAGTTATGACTATTTTCCCTCAACCAATTGTTTGAGATGAAATTCTATAGCATGCAAAAACCTTAACTTCCTTAGATCATATATCCTAAAATATAGCGAAACAAGGTCTGAAATTTTACACGATGTGTCTTAGGATCTCGTCTAAAATGGGTTTTTTTCGTAGCTTCCGAAACTTCGTAGAAAGAACGTTATAGAGAGAATTCCACGACGACCTGTTTGAAGCAGTGAAACCCTAGAACCAAAGCTCTAATACCAAATGTTATGAACCCAACTCACAAAATAGAAGAAAAGATAGATCAACGACTTAGAAATAAGACTCTTTGAGGGGGAAACCTCCTTTACATTACATAAATGAACAATTCTTGGATGATAGAAATGACAAAACATCCATTCTATATATAGGAGTCCATGGGTCAAATTATTATCCTATCCAACCTAACAATAATAATGTAAAGGGATAAAAATAACAATAGTGGCCTTTTATGGGGCACAATAATAACAATATGGGGACTACAGGGGTACAACAATAACAATAAGGGGGCTACACTAACAATAATAAGGGAATACACTAGTGATATAGGGACCTAACATTTGATGAATTCCGTTTTCCAACCCTTCCTTAGAAAATTTGTGTTAGTGTTTTTTGATGATATATTAATCTACAACAAGTCTTGGAAGGATCATGTTTATCATATCGACAGGGTGCTCAAACTATTGGAGGAGAAAAAATTGTATGAAAAAACATCCAAATGTTTCTTTGGGGTACAAGAGGTCGAATATTTGGGTCATATTATATCTAATGAGGGAGTTAAGGTAGATCCTAACAAAATTAAAACCATTAAGGAATGGAAAATCCCCACAACCCTAAAGAATCGTCGAGTATTTCTCGGGTTGACAAGGTATTATCAAAATTTTGTTAAGAATTATTGGAAAATAACAACACCTCTAACAACATTACTGAAGAATAATGCAATTTTTTAGACTTGAGCAACAACTAATTCCTTTGAACATCTTAAAGAGGAAATGTGCCAAGCTCCGGTTTAGCTACTCCACACTTCACAAAAACCTTTATGGTGGAATGTGATGCCTCAGGAAATGGACTTAGTGTTGTTTTAATGTAAGAAGGAAGTCCCATTGCTCTTTAAATTCATCCAATCAAGGGTGTAACAACTCCAGGTTAAAAATTCATGTAATAAAGGATAATAAAGGCAAAATAAGACCAAATTCACGAGACATGTATTCCAGGATGAATGTTGGGAAAAGCATCCTAGTGGGTATCATTTCGGTTTATTATATCTAAGGAAATTGACAAAGACATTGGTAAAGGCAAAGAGACATTAATTAACATTTATTTATGAAAATAAACAAAAATAGAAGAAAGGGAGAAGAAAGGTCGCATGTTTGCATGAAAGGGAAATTGAAGGAAAATAGAGGAATTTGAAGAAAATAGATACCTCAATAATAAAAAGGCTTCTAAGGATTAGTTCACAAACCTCTTGTCAATTTGGCTTGGGAATTAGTTTCAGAGAGAGAAGAGCACCAAGAGGAGAAAGCAAGCAAGAAAATAAAGGATAAGCCAGGAAGGTTGGATCAAACAGCTTTAGCAGGAAGACTTGTAGGTAACATGTTGCATTAGAGAAATTTTGAGGTCTATAATGCGCCTCCTAATCAATATTATAAAATAATAGTGGAAATAATAAAATAAGATTAGATTACATCATCAAAATTTAGAGGGAAAAAAGAAAAAACCACTTTTTCAACTCTTATTTTCAACTTATCTCCCTATGTGTTTACTCAAATTTCTAGCGGGAGTACTCGTTAAATGTGGAATTTAATTCATTTTCCAAGGAGTACCCATTTTTCATACTTTCGATGGACACTGCTACACGAAAAATGAGAAATACATGAAAAAATGTGATTGCAATCACATTTTTTCATGTATTTCTCATTTTTCGTGTAGCAGTGTCCATCGAAAGTATGCAAAATAGGTACTCGTTGGATGAAGAATTAGATTATGTATCCAATTAGTGCTCCAGCTTGAAATTTGAGTAAAACTATAGGGAGATAAGTTAGAAATACAAGTTGAAAAATAGTTTTTTTTATAATCTTTTCATTATTTTACTCCAAAAATTGTGAATCATCCCCCATGGTTTATATCATCATCTTGAATCCTATTGGTTCTTATAAAGTTGATTTTGGTTGTACATTTTTATTTTGAGGCCAATTTTAGACCTAAAAATTTCTCTAATGCATGTGTGATTTCCTAGTTGGTTTTTGAATGCATGGTACATACATTTGTGTATTTTGTTTTCATGTTGTCATTGGCATGGGATTTTTCTTGCGTGACTGTGGTTTAAACCTCAAATTTCAATTTCCGGATAGCCATGGTGTGATGAGGTTCTTTTATTCGGTTGAGCTTTGGATAGTCGGAAGTTTTGGAACTGGGCGAGGTGGTCTCAAGAAAATTCCCAAGGGTTGTTGGTGGAGGTGGTTTAATATCTGGGAAGCCCTCGATGGGTGGGTGGAGACAGGAAAATTCCTCAAGGTATTGGTGAAGAAATTTTGAGGCATCTAAGCTTGTTTGGGCATTGTGCTCTCTCGACTGGTTTTAGCGGGATTGCAGTAGCCTAAGGGTGGAGTTGGTTTAATCTCTGAGAAGCCCTGGTTGTTTATTATTTGGTTTTATTAAGTGATCTCTTGACCGGTTTTGGAGAGAACACAAGAGAATGAGGGTGGAGGTGATTTAATCTCTGGGAAGCCCTAGTTTTTTATGTCTTGAGTTTCCACATTCATGCTTGGAATATGACACAGGGGTGATTGGCTGAAAGAAAGATTTGGTTTAGCTCAATCTATGGTCGGATGGTATATGGAAGTACCTGACTTGGTTGGCCCTTGCATACGTTAATAAGAGCTTTTTCCTATTGTGTTTTATGAGTACTCGTACTTGTTATTATGTGGCTTTGATGGTTGTTCTATCATGGTTATTATTTTGGTTATATGTTTGCTATAAGCATGGTTCCATAATAGGTTCTAGCTATGGCTCTTGATATGTTTTGATTAGCTTATGAATGGTTAATGAATGCACGAGCTAAACAATACTATTGCAGCTATTATGAGAGGGAATTAAACCTTCTTGATGATTCTCAAATAATTTTCAAACCCCTATATTCAGATATGCATTCATGACCTGTAGATTACATGTTCACCATATGTTTGATGAAATGATTGTCATGGTTAGGCCTGGTTAGGTAAATTCCTTGATCAATTTTTGTATAAATGGATTTTCCTGATGTTATTTATCATTTTGGAAAGTCTCATTGAGTTATGGGCAATGTTCTGGAGGCTAGCCTGAAATGGTGGCTCAAAATTTGGTACCGCACCCTCTAAACTGGAATTTTTGGGCTATTACCTCACCCTTTCATGCTTATGCATGCAGTTGGAGGACTATAACTATGTGAGGCCTTGTCATGCATGCAATTGTGTGCCCAGGTCACTAAAAAAACAACCCAACTCAGGGTTTGGGCACTTGGAGTTGGTTTTTAGCTCCTGGGTGTCCTATAACCCCTGAGGAAGGTTAGTAAAGTTCCAGTTTTTCGACTCCACTCCCTTAATTGTACTTAGGAGGTTGGGTCATGTCATAGTAGCCTCAACTCGTGTTTACCCTGACAAACTAGTTAAAGTGGGTAAATTTGGGAGGAGTGGTTACAAAGGGAAAGTATTTACACAAACCTATTTACGAGAAGGAAATGTTGGGAATACTACATGCCCTAAAGCAATGACACCCTTATCTAATGGGAAGACACTTCAAGGTCAAAAAATATCATAATAGTTTAAATACTTTTTGGAACAAAGTTTATCTTCAGACCAACAACAAAATTGGGTCACTAAGATGTTTGGTTATGACTTTAAAATCATATACAAAAAAGGGAAGCAAAATTTTGTTGCAGATGCACTCTCAAGAAGGGATGAGGATGTGGAAGCATTTTTCTATGCCATTTATTTTATCCAACCTGTTTGGATAAATTAAGAAAGGGAGGAATGGAATAATGACAAAGAGGTGTGGACACTTATTCAAAAGTTGCAGCAAGATCCCAATACATCTGATATCTTTATCTGGAAAAATGACTCATTATGGTACAAAGATAACTAATATCTATGTAATAATTCCCAACTAAAACAAAAAATTATTTTGGAATTTCACACAGGCTTCTTTAGGAGGTCACTCATAATTTTTAAAAACTTATCACAAGGTCAAGAATTTTTTTTTTTTGGGATGGACGTAAATATTATATTGAAAATTTTGTGGTAGAATGTTTGGTTTTCCAACCAAATAAAGTTGATACAATTAAGACCCCAGGTTTGTTACAACCTTTATCCATTCCAAGTCAGCATTGGGAGGAGGTCTTAATGGATTTTATCGCAGGTTTACCCAAGTCCGAAGGAAAGAGTGTCATCATGGTGGTAGTTGATTGAATTATCAAGTATGCACACTTTGGTGCATTATCTCATCCTTTTAAAGATAATACAGTTGCTACTGCATTTGTGGAAAAAATTAAAATGTAACAACCCTGGTGGAAATTCCAAGTAAGCAAAGTTAAAAATAATAACCACGGTTTATGGGACACTTATTCCAAGCTGAATATTGGGCAAAAACATCCTAGTGGGTATTAAATTCGGTTAATATGGCTAAGGAAATTGGCAAAGGCAATGACAAAGGCTTTGAAAAGACAAAATGACATTTTTTGGCACATTTATTTGTGAAAATAATGGAAAATAGGATAAAAAGAAGGTGAAAGGTCACAGGTTGCATGTGAGGAGGAAAATGAAAAAAATAAAGGCCCCATCAATAAAAAGGCTTATGAGAATCAATTGGTACCTTTTGTCAGTTCATTTTTGGAGCTCTCTCATTTCTCTCTCTCTCTCTCTCTCTCTCTCACTCTTGGACACTTAAAATTTTCTTGGAGCAATTTGGAATTGGAGCAAGAAAGGCAAAGAAAGAAAGAAGAAGGAAGGAGAAAGCAAGGAAGATTAGGATCAAGAAACTACAACATGATTGTTTGTAGGTATTGATTTGCATGTGTGATTTCCTTGCTAGATATGGCATGCATGGTATTGCATGTAGTTATTTTTTGTCATGGCATGGATTTTCCAAGTGTGACAGTACTTTTAACCTAGCCTTTCCATTTCCAGATAGCCTTGTTGAGATGTGTTCTCATACTTCAGTTGAGCTAGATTTCGAGATGGATTCAAAGCCGAGTGAGGTGGATCTCCGAATTGATATAACACATGGCCTAGTAACCCATGAACCAGACTGTGGGTTGCAGTAAATTCGGATAGCGTGTTGCCTTGATGGGCCTAGGAATCCTTTAACTGTGAATGGTGGGATATAAGGTAAATCCTAAAGGTGGTTGCCTTGATTTAGGGCCTAGTGATCTGATTTTGGATTACGGTAAAGCCTGAGAGGTGAGTTCTCTATGTTGGCCTAGTACTCTCGGGATGGGATGTACTATAAAGCCTAGAGAGTATGTCTCAGTTTAGGGCCTAGTGATCCCTGATTTGGAATGTGGATTGCAGTAAAGGCTGAAAGACCAGGATAGAGGAAAACTTCTCATGGTGTAGGTGGAGAACTTCGGTAGCATTCATTTTTTCTTGGTTATTTTTGGTTGGTTATGAGTCCCACATTCATGCTTAGAATATGGCACATGGGTGATTGGCTGAAGAGAGATTTGGCTCAGCCAATCTATGGTCAGGTGGAACGTGGTAGTCCCATCCCCAGTTGGTTTCTATATTCATTAATGAGAAATTCATTCCCTTTGTATTTTATGCGTAAATGTACTGATTTATATCTGGATTATATGGGTGATGTATTCACAATTTTTCCGTTGCTATTTTGTTGGTTATGAGAATTTATTGTGACAATGATGATGTATGGATCTCCCCATGTTTTTAATTGTAAATGAATGAACAATGTATCTATTTTCAAATAGATTGTGTTGCAACTTATGATGTAGGGGATCAATGCTTCTTAGCGATTCTCAAATAAGTATGAGACCTCGTTGCTTTGTTCTATTCTTTATACTTGTAGCTTTCATGTTTGTGAAATGTTTGACGAAACGTTTGTCATGGCTAGTAGGGGTCCAATTTATTCCTTTTGGATATTTTTGTAAACACATCACTTTTTCTTATTTTTAATTCATCTCTTAACTTGTCAAGAAGTTCTGGGCAAAGCACTAGGTTTTGGGCCTGAAAAAGTGGCTCAAATCTCGGGGACGCTGGAAAAACACTAAGGAATTTAGTCCTTGGACGCTTACTTGTGGGATTGTGCATGCGTCCAGAGACCCATAGACGTTGGCTTGCAGGCTTGTGCATGCGTCAAGAGGCCCAAAAGAAAATTAGGTTATTTGGACTGAGGGGCAGGTTGCCTGAATGGTTGGGTTAGCTCCTGGGGGTGTTATTGTTGATGTACAAGGTCTATGTGAAGAGTTTTCATATATACCACTTACTTAAGGTCAAATAGGAGGTTGAATATCACCATAGTAGCCTCTCATTGCATATTTACCTCTGTTGGTCAGTTTCTTTGGTAGATGTGGCAAGGGGGTGTTACAAAGTGGTATCATAGCATGGTTCAACCCTTATACTGGATGGGCAGTGTGTTGGTCATGCTTTTCTATTGGTTGCATATGTGTTTCCCATACCTAGGGTGTATGTGCTTGTTGCATCGGTGTTGTGTTGGCCATGGTGGCAGTGGTGTCGCCATGGAAAGGTTGATGGTGTTGTTGTCAACATCGTTTCATGAGTGTATGACTAGTTATGTGTTGTTCATGCTTATGTATTAACCGTGCACACTTGCTTACATGTTGTCACATGTTGTATATGCATTGCTTGTTATGATATGGTACATATTGGTCATGCTTATGTATTTTCTGTGTATGATTTCTTACGTGATGCTATATGTTGAACATGCATTGGTCGTTCATGCTTGGTTACATGTTTCTTATGCTGGTTTATTGTCCGTATTTGTGATTGTGTGTTGGTCAAGTTTACATTGGTATGGTTGAGGTTCTCATGCATTATGTCATGGTTTGTATTTGCTATGGTCATGCATTTATGAATGAACTCCAACTAGAGTGATGTTTATGCACTAATATACCATGTGTTACGAGTTTATATGATGTTATGATTATGTCGATACATGTATTACGCTAATTGTTTGATCTTACAGGAAGTATCCTCCCCAAATTATACTAAGGTACATTGGTTTATTGTTATTTGGTTTAAATGACATATTATGCTTTATAGGAGAAATATCAAAATGGATAGAAAGATGGTAGACTACAAGGACTCTCCCTACCAGTCATATGAGTAGCATGGTGGGAACTCTTCTGATTTGGCAGACACATTAAGAAGCTTGAAGGAAGAAATAAGGAGTTGTAAGGCAAATAATGACAGGATCATACAGGTACAAGAGAAACAAGCAAAGGTAAATGCAATGCTACTCCAAAGCTTGTCAAAATTGCAGTGGCAAGGGAAACTTGGGATCATATAGGGAAAAGAGGACAAAACTATTTGGGCATATGTGAGTATATCTCCTGACAGATACATGTCAGATAAATCTGACACAGTGAGAGATGATAGGTTGTTGGACACTCTGGATATGAGGGGTGATGAGTACAGGTACCATTCTATTTCTGGTTAGGATAGACATCATGATCGTCATCGGTATCATCCTTACAAGAGGAGTGATAGGGGATACTTTCCAGATGAATTTAAGAAAGAAAAACCACCTACCTTTGATAGAGAATTGAATAATCCAGAATGTGTAGAAGCTTGGATACTTGGGATGAAGAAGTTCTTTGAGTTACAATACTTCTTAGATAACATGAAGGAAAATATTGCTATATTCAGTTTGAGAGGTAAAGCAAACATCTGGTGGGAAGATGTGAAGCGGGTTAGACACATCAGGACAAAAGACTTGAGTTTGCACGAGTTAAAAATAATTCTAAGGAAGAAGTACTTGTTAGAGAGGTACTACGACAGCAAGGCCAAAGAATTTTATGAGCTAACGATGGGTTCAGTGACAGATGAGGAGTACACGACAAAGTTCATGGAGCTATTGAGGTATGTACCATATCTTGAGGATAAGAAGGCTAAATTTCAACAAATTTTCGGTGGTTTTCCATTAGCATTCAGAGATAAGATTGAGTATGATGATCCTCATACACTCGAGGAAGTCATTGGGAAGCTGAAGAATTGCTATGAACAATCAAAGCGCAAGAATGAGTCTTAACAAGGATGGAAAGGAAAAGATAAAAGGTAAATGTAAATGGAAACCTAAGAGATCAAGACCTCATAATGTAGATGAGAAAGAGAATGTGGCACCTCAGAAGAATTTTAATGTAGCCTGGAAGGTACATGGATCACAATAGCAACATAGAACACAACAACAACATGGAGGTAATGGTACGAGATGTTTGTTGTGTTGGACATGCGGTGAAGAGCACCTTAAGAGAGATTTTCTATAGAACCGGGGTGGTAGGCCTAAGAAATATAGTGTACATGAGGCTTGGACTATTGGGGATGTTGGGCATAACATTCCTCGTGTTTATGTAGCTATGGAAAATAGGCAGGCAGATCACCAAGCATCTATAATTGAGATGGACGGTAAGCTTTGTGATCAAGTTATTTCTATTTTGATTGACCCTGGATCTAATTATAGCTATGTTAGTCTTGAATTTGTGGATAAGTGTGGTTTGAGTAAGGAAATGCAATGAGAAACTTGGTTAGTGTAGTTGGCCACATGTATGACGAAAAAATTCCACCTTTGGGTAAGAGCTTGTGCATTTGAGTTAAATGGTATGCCTACAACAATGCACTTGAACATATTTCCATTTTGATCATACAATATGTTATTGGGTATGGATTAGTTATATATTCACAGGACCAAGGTAAATTTCTATGAAAAATCTATTGAGTGCTTGGATGATAATGGGGAACCAAGAGTCCTACAAGGAAAGAAGAAGGCCACATCAGTTAGAATGGTGACAACCACGCAGGCCAAGTGCAACTGTAGGAAAGGGTGTGTGATATACGTAGTTCATATATCTAGTGAAAAAGGTAAGGAAGTGGAGGATGCATATGTTTTGAGTAGGTATCCATTCCTACAACAGTTTCAAGATGTGTTCGCAGCAGAGATTTCTGAGTTGTCACCTCATAGGGAGGTAGAATTTTCTATTGAGTTGGTTCCAGGGGCAGCTCCAGCATCAAAATAACCTTACAAGATGATCACACCTGAGTTGGTAGAAATAAATTTGTAGTTGAAAGAAATGCTTGAAAAGGGATACAATAGGCCAAGTGTATCACCTTGGGGTGCACCAGTGTTGTTCGTGAAGAAGAAGGGTGACACTCTCATATTGTGCATTGACTATGGGAAGCTGAACAAAGTGACCATCAAGAACATGTACCCATTACCAAGGATTGATGATTTGTTTTTTCAATTGAAGGGAGCAAAGATGTTCTCTAAGATCGCCCTGAGATCAGGATATCATTAGTTACACATCAAAGAAGAGGACATCTACAAGACTTCATTTAGGACCAGGTATGGGAATTATGAGTTTGTTGTAGTTCCATTCGGTTTTACTAATGGCCCAACTACATTTATGTGTTTGATGAACAATGTGTTGCGTCCTTATTTGGACAAGTTTGTGATTGTGTTTATTGATGACATATTGGTGTATTCTAAAAATGAGGAAGATCATGATGATCATTTGGAAACATTGTTGAGGTTGTTAAGAGAGCATCAGTTGTATGCTAAGCTCAAAAAATGAAATTTATTTCAGACTAAGGTACATTACTTGGGACATGTTGTCTCTAGGGAATTGTAGTAGATCCAGAAAATATAAGGGCCATCATGGAGTGGGTAGCTCCTAAGAATGTAGATGAGGTGAGATCATTCATGGGATTGACAGGTTATTGCAAGAGGTTAATCGGTAACTTCTCACAGATTGCTTATCCTATTACATCATTGTAGAGGAAAGGTAAGAAGTTTGATTGGACAAAAGAGTGTGAGGCCATTTTTGAGTAGCTTAAGAAGCTGTTGACACATGCTTCAGTGTTAAAGATTGCAGATCCAGACAAGGAGTTTGTAGTGTGTACAAATGCTTTCAAGAGAGGACTTGGTGGGTTCCTTATGCAAGATGGACAAGTGGTATGCTATGAGTCACAAAAACTAAACAAGCATGAGCAGAACTACCCAAAACATGATCTTGAGCTAGCAGCAATCATACATGCACTGAAGATGCAGAGGCATTATATTCTTGGTAGGAGGTTTGTACTGATGAGTGACAAAATTGGGTTGAGGTACTTGTTTGACCTGAATGCTAGGCAGGCTAGATGGTTGGCCGTGATCAGTGATTTTGACTTCGAGATCAGGTACATAAAGGGAAAGGAGAACATGGATGGAATTTCTCTTAGCAGGCGCGTAAAGATAAATCACATAGCAGCTATGAGTTCCTGTGGGACAGATTTACGGGATAGGATCTTGCCGGTAGGTCAAAAGGATCACAGGTATATGGAGATTGTGCATAGGTTGCAACAAGGTATAGGTACATGTACAAGTACATGTATTGGTACAAGTATAGGTGCAAGTGTACATGATTTGGATTACCATCTCATTACAAATGGATTGGTCAGATTTAGAGACATGATATATGTGTTAGACAACGGTGAGGTCAAGAAGGTGATCGTGAGGGAGTTTCATGTGAAACCATATTTGGGTCACCCGGGCTACCATAAGACATTGAATGCAGTGAAGAGATTATATTATTGGCCGAATCTAAAGAAGGATGTGGCAAAGTTTGTAGCAAAATGTTTGGATTTTCAGATGGTTAAAGAAAAGTGTAAACATCCAGGTGGAATGTTACAACCGATTACGATTCTAGAGTGGAAATGGGAGGTCATTTCCACGGACTTCATCACAGGTTTTCCCAAGACAACTAGACAACATGATTCCATCATGGTTGTTGTGGAAATGTTGACAAAGGTTACACATTTGATTCCAATGAAGAATACATACTCAACTATAAATGCAGCACAGGTGTTTATCAGAGATATAATCAGATTGCAGGGTGTCCCAAAGAATATTGTGTCTGGTAGGGATTCAAAGTTCACTTCCAAGTTTTTGAAGGAGTTGTTTGCAGGTTTGGGCACCGAGTTGGCCTTCAACACAACTTATCATCCATAGACAGATGGACAGACTAAGAGGGTCAACAGGACATTGGAGGATATGATGAGGATGTATGTGATGCATCAACAATGCAAGTGGGAAGAGTATCTTCCACTAGTAGAGTTCACCTACAACAATGGGTATCAAGAGTCCTTGAAGATGAGTTTATTTGAGGCTATCTATGAGCAGAGTTTCAACACTCCCATTAGTTGGAGTGATCTAGTTAACAGGGTATTGATTGGACCAGAGATGTTGGCAGAGATGGAAAAAAAATGTAGGTGATCAAGAAGAACTTGAAAGCAACGCAGGATAGGCAAAAGAGTTATGCAGAAATGAACAGGTTTTTCAAGGAGTTCCAGGTTGGGAATTAGGTGTACTTTCACATGAAGCCCAAGAAGATCTCCTTGCATATTGGATCATGTGCCAAGATGGCACCATAGTTTTGTGGACCCTCCAGGATCATTGAGAGGATCAGGCCAGTGGCCTATTGACTTGCACTGCTTCCACAGTGAAAGTACACGATGTTTTTCATATATCATTAATTAAGAAGTATGTTAAAGATGTTGATCATGTGATTGACTGGTCTGTATTGTAGGTTGAATGAGATGGAGAATTCCAGTTGGAGCCTTAGTGTATATTGCAGAAAAAGGTGCTCATGCTATGGAATCGATCAATAGAGCAAGTTAAAGTTCAATGAAAGAACTTTGGACCCGATGAAGCTACATGGGAGATGGAGGATTAGATGCAAGCCATGTATCCTTCCTTGTTTGCTGGTTGAGGCAAAGCAATTTTGGTGTGATTTTGGTATTTTTTTGGCATAAGTTTTGATATATTTTTTGATGTGATGTTCGAGTATATGTACATATTTATATGGATGTAAATACTGCCATGAGCTATGTTATAAAGCTCCAATAAGCAGTATGGGTGTCATGTCAATATAGCTATCATGTTGTTGTGTTTTCATGATGGGTTTCTTTTCAGCAGGGTGATCATTGTAAATAATGCATCGAGCTATGATATAAAGCTCCATGAGAAATATATTTTCTTCTAGTGGTTATTTGAGGTATATGTGTGATTTAACATCGAGGATAGTGTCCCCCAAGGGGGAGGGTTCTGTAACAGCCTTGGTGAAAATTCCATGTAATAAAAGTTAAAAATAATAACCACGGTTGATGGGACACTTATTCCGAGCTGAATGTTGGGAAAAAACATCCCAGTGGGTGTTCATTTTAGTTAATATGGCTAAGGAAATTGACAAAGGCAAAGGAAAATGATTTGGAAAGGAAAAATGTCATTTTTTGGCACATTTATTTATGAAAATAATGGAAAATAGGGGAAAAGGAAGGTGAAAGGTGAGAGGTTTCATGTGATGAGGAAAATGAAGGGAAATAATGGAAACTGAATAAAATAAAGGCCTCATCAATAAAAAGGCTTATGAGAATCAGTTGGTACCTTTTTTTAGTTCATTTTTGGAGCTCTTTCATTATTCTCTCTCTCTCTATCTCTCTCTCACTCTTGGACACTTAGAGTTTTCTTGGAGCACTTTGGAATTGGAGCAAGAAAGGAAAATAAAGTAAAAATAATGAAGGAGCAAGCAAGGAAGATTAGGATTAAGCAGCTACAACATGATTCTTTTCCAGTATTGATTTGCATGTGTGATTTACTTGCTAGATATGACATGCATGGTATTGTATGTAGTTCTTTTATGTCATGGCATGGGTTTTTTCAGGTGTGACAGTGTTTCCAGCCTAGCCTTTCTATTTCTGGATAGCCTTGATGCGATGGGTTCTCATACTTTGATTGAGCTGGATTGTCGTATGGATTCGAAGCTAAGTGAGGTGGATCTCCGAATTGATACAACACATGGCCTAGTAACCCCTGAACGAGACTGTGGGTTGCAGTAAATCTAGTTAGTGTGTTTCCACAGTGGGCCTAGGAATCCTCGACTTGTGAATGACGAGATATACAGTAAATCTTAGAGGTGGTTTGCCTCTGTTTAGGGCCTAGTGATCCGGGTTTGGATTACGAAAAATCTTGAGAGGTGGGTGCTCTTCGTTGGGCCTAGTAGTCCTAGGATGGGAGGTATGGTAATGCTTGGAGAGTATGTCTCGGTTTAGGGCCTAGTGATCCATGATTCAGACTGTGGATTGCGGTAAACCCTGAGAGACAAGGAGACATGAAAATTCCTCACAGTGTAGGTGGAGAACTCCAGTAGAATTCATGTTTGCTTGGTTACTTTTGGTTTGTTATGAGTCCCACATTCATGCTTGGAATATGGCATGGGGGTGATTTGCTGAAGAGAGATTTGGCTCAACCAATCTATGCTCAGGTGGAATGTGGTAGTACCATCCCGGGTTGGTTTCTATATTCATTAATGAGAAATTGATTCCATTTGTATTTAATGTGTAAATGTACTGATTTATATGTGGATTATACGGCTGATGTATTCACAGTATTTCCGTTGTTATTTTGTTGGTTATGAGCATTTATTGCGACAATGATGATGTATGGATCTCCCCATGGTTTTATTTTTAAATGAATGCACAATGTATCTATGGTGAAATATATTTATTGCAACTTATGATGTAGAGGAGTAATGATTCTTAGCGATTCTTAGATAAGTACGAGACCCCGTTGCTCTGTTCTGTTGTTTATACATGTAGCTTTCATGTTTGACGAAATGCTTGTCATGGCTAGTAGGGGTTTAGTTTTTTCCTTTTCGATATTTTTGTAAATACATCACTGTTTGGTCATTTTAATTCATCTCTTAACTTGTCATGAAGTTCTGGGAAGAGCACCGGGTTCTGGCGCTGTAAAGGTGGCTCAAATCTCGGGGACGCTGGCACAACACTGAGGAATTTAGTCCCTGGACATTGGCTTGTGGGGTTGTGCATTTGTCCAAAGACCCATAGACATTGGCTTGCAGGTCTGTGCATGTGTCTAGAGGCCCAAAAGAAAATTAGGTCAGTGAGACCCAGGGGTAGATTTCCTTA
The DNA here is from genome assembly GCA_034641835.2 of Pinus albicaulis. Taxonomy (NCBI): domain Eukaryota; kingdom Viridiplantae; phylum Streptophyta; class Pinopsida; order Pinales; family Pinaceae; genus Pinus; species Pinus albicaulis. The sequence goes on along the minus strand of CM076572.1, from coordinate 62,424,334 downwards.
ATGGTTGGGTTAGCTCCTGGGGGTGTTATTGTTGATGTATAATGTCTCTGTGAAGAATTTTTGTCAATTCCACTTCCTTAAGTTAACCTAGGAGGTTGAATCTCACTATAGTAGCCTCTCATTGCATATTTACCCCAGTTGGCCAATTGCTTGGGTAGATGTGGCAAGGGGGTGTTACATCTAAAGCTACATGGAAACCTATATATTATTGTAAGTGACAAAGATCCCATTTTCACTAGAAATTTTTGGATGGAATTATTTTCTTGTCTTGGCACACAATTAGCTCATGTTTCATCTTATCACCCTCAATCTGATGGGAAAAATGAGATAGTGAACAAATGTTTGGAAGGATATATTTGTTTCTTCGTATATGGTAAGGAAACACAATAGGTCAAGTGGTTACCTCTGGTTGAATGGTGGTATAACACTTCCTTCGATACTACAACAAAAATGACCCCATTTATGGCACTTTATGGATATCACCCACCATCCATCACATCAAATTTAAGAGAAAATTCTAAGGTTCAAGCATTGGAAGATCACAACAAGCATCAACAATGAGCTATCCAATTCTTAAAGGATAATCTCACTCTGATGCATAATCAAATGAAACAATAGGCTTATTAGCATCGCAATGACATAAGTTTTGACATAGGAAACTTAGTATTTTTACAACTATAACCATACAAACAAATGTCCCTCAAGCAAGATAAGAAGGATAATTATTATCACCTAAGTACTATGGTCCTTACAAGGTGTTGTGAAATATTGATATTGTGACATACACATTGGAGTTATTTGTATCTTCCCGAGTACACCCAGTTTTCCATGTTTCATGCTTAAAGAAGGTTATCGATGACAAGCTCCCATTTCAAAAAATATTGCCAGAACTTAATGAGGAAGGATAAATAATATTGGAGCTTGAGGAAGTCACGGAAACAAGAACCCGACAACTACAAAATCTATCAATTTCATAGTATCTCATAAGTGGAAGAACTTACCCACTGAAGATTCCACATGGGAGGATGAAAATTTTATATAGAAGCATCCAAAACTACTCAAGCATTGAGGACAACTATTTTTTGGAAGGAGAGAAGCATTTTAGGTCCCTATAATACTAGTATAGCCCCCTTATTGTTATTTTTAATGTAGACCCCTTATTGTTATTATTGTGCCCATGTATCCCCCACATTTTTATTCTTGTGCGCTTACGTTATTATTGTTATGTAGGCTCTGATTACATTGTGACCCATTAGACTCCTATATATACCAAGGAGGCCTTGTCATTTGCCTCGTCCAAGAATTGTTCATTTATGTGATGTAAAGGTGTTTTCCCCCTCATCGAGGATAGTTTTCAAGTTTTTGATATATCTTTTTTTTTTTTTTGTGATCTGGTTGCATAACATATTTGTATTTTTGGGAGAAAATAACCGAATCTTACCTTGGGAGTTATAATTTTGCTACCTTCAATGTATTCTATAGTTAGGAAAATTTAAGACTGGGGGATTGAATTTAATCCATCTCAATGCTCCTCTTATACAAATATTTAGATCTATTATAGAGTTGGGGATGTTAATCGTTCATTTTGTAATAGTCTTGGGATAGGTAACTAATAGGAAGCTCATTGTGGCAACAAAATCGAGTGTTTCCTTGTTGTAAAACAAAGTTGATTTTTCATTAATGAAAGCTGCTTGTTTCATCGTTTTAGTGCACCATCTAGGCCTAATATAATGGGTATTCGTAGAATTACTCAAGTTAATAAGGATCCCTCATTATTGGGTGATGTGTTGCCTCATCATTTGGCTAGTTTAACTTAGGTTAATTAGATTAATTTTCATGTCTTTATAAGTCTTCGTGATTTAAATTTTTGTTTTTAATTTTAGCATTTGATCTCAAGAAACTAATATATAGAACTAGAACCATTTTCATTTTTGATTAAACCTGTTATTGAATGCATTAACACTGCTTCCTAGAGTGAAATATTGCACTCTGGGGTTGTTAAAGGGGTTTAAGACAAGGACTAGACAGAAAAATTTTAGTTTCATTGTGTGTGTTTATCAGACTTTAGTTTTCTTTCATGAACATGTTATTTTGTTTTAGTTTTTAATTTCTATTTTAAGTTGTCGGCATTAGATTAGGTAGAATAAAGCTTTAACCCCACATATATTTTTCTCACATCTCCAAGTTCATGAATCCTGGTTTGACAATTAAATGTTGGAATTATAAAACATATATTTTTCCCAACATTTTTGGTGTCGTTGTCGAGGAGGTGCTAAAAATGGATCGAAGCATTTGGTAGTTTCATTTTTCTCTTATTTTCGCCAACACCTATGACCTGGGGGAGGAGAAATAGTAAGATGCAAAGACACCCTCGTTTCAAGATATATGAAAAGTGTTCTAGACTACTACATCCACTTTAGTGGGTTTCTCCAAAGCATTGTTATGTGGTTCGGTGTGCTTTTATGAAAGTGTGTTTTATTTTTAGTTTGATTCATGGAAAGGAAGAAGCTAACTCATGCTGAATAGATAACTAGTGAAAACAAGTCTTAGTAACGTGAAGGCGTTCGAGTACGTGAAAAATATGTTAGGTCCCTATATTACTAGTATAATCCCTTATTGTTGTTAGTGTAACCCCATTATTGTTATTGTTGTACCCCTATAACCCAAATATTGTTATTATTGTGCCCTTACATTATTATTGTTAGGTCAGCTAGGATTATATTGTGATCCCATGGACTCCTATATATAGAAGGAGGTTTTGGTCATTTGTATCATCCAAGAATTATTAATTTATGTAATTTAAAGGAGGTTTCCCCCTCGAAGTGGCTTATTTCTAAGGCATTGATCTCTCTTTTCTTCTATTTTTGGAGCTGGTTTCATAATATTTGGTATCAGAGCTTTGGATTCTAGGGTTTTACTGCTCCAAACATGTCATCGTGGAATTTTCAGTATAAATTTTTTCTGCAAAGGTTCAAAAGCTGAAATTTTTATAGAGGGAAGCCGAAATCTTGAGGAACGTCATGTAAAAATTTTAGATCTTGGTTCACAATATTTTCAGAGATATGATCTGTGGAAGTTAGGGTTTTTTCAGGCTCCTGAATTTCACCTAAAATAGGTCATCATGGAATTTGCGCTATATATATATATATATATACAAAGGTTCAAAAGATGAAATTTGTACAAAGCGAAGTCGAAATCCTGAGGAACTTCCTGTAAATATTTCAGATCTTGGTTCGCAACATTTTCGGATATATGATCTGTGTAAGTTAGGGATGTTTCAGGCTCCCGAATTTCATCTCAAAGAGGTTACTGTGGGAAAATCGTCATAACTCTCTCTCTGCGCATCAGATTGGAATTATGTAAAAAGTGGCCACAAGTAGATGGACTGTAGTTTCCTGTGTATCAATTTCAGAGCCGAAGGAGGAAACAATGACACGTGGCACATCATACAAGTTCGCTCTACTAAACTAGTCCATAATTAGGTCATTGTGGGAGATTGGGCATTACTTTACCTTGAAGAATCCAAATTAGGTTAGAACTATGACATTACAAAGAAGATTTAGAGGGATACCACGGGGATGAATTTCAGATATTAAAGATCCTAAATCGTAGAGATAATTCAGTTTCAATATCGAGCTCCTCAAAAGCAAGAAAAAGGTGTGCATTTTTTTCTTCGAATTGCATAAATCTTGTGGGAAAAATCAGATTGAAGTGATTCTAAGGGCATATTTAAGCATAGATATCAGTATTGGGTTCTAAAATGCCACCCAAAAAATAATTCAACGCCCATTAAGCCTTCAGAAGGCTCTACTATGACTCTTGAAGAGGAATAAGCGCAACATGACATATCAAAATTACAAGAGCAAGTGCACCAAATTTCGCTGTCGCAAAGATGAACAAAAATGAAATGGAAGTTTTGAAGAAAGGCATAGAAGTTAAGATGGATGGTTTGAAGAAGGGCACGGAAGCTAATATGGATGGTTTGAAGAAAGGCATGGAAGCTAATATGGATGGCATGGAAGCTGGCATAGAAGCTAAGATGGATGACATGGAAGAAAAAATGAAAGACAACATGGAAAACATGAAGAATGATCTAAAAGAAGACATGAAAGGTTTGACAAAGTTGATACAAGAAATTTTTCCTAATGGAAAAAATATAGTAGAGGAAACTCATGATGAGAACAAAATAAATGTTAATCATGATTTCATAAACTTTAATGTTGGATAGAAGAACCACCATATTCCAAATATGGTTATGAGGAAGTTTGATGGAAAGGATCCCGTAACACGGATACTACAGATGGAGCAATATTTTGATCTCAATGATATGAAAAACACACAAAAGGTACACATTGCAACTTTACATTTAGAAAAGAATACATTTGTATGGTATCGATGGCTTTGTTCCTGTAAAAAAATTGTCACTTGGTCTATTTTTAAGGAGGAAATGATCGAAAATTATGAGGATACAAAGAGAAACACCTTCTTTAGCCAATTGATAAATCTCAAACAAAAGGGTTCAGTGGGGGAGCATATTCAGGACTTCCAAAAACTGAATATAAGGGTAACTGATATTCCAGAGGAACATATGATTGATGTCTTCATAGGGACTTTAAAGGATAACATCCAACATGAAGTTCACATTTGGGAACCTGATTCATTGCATTCAGGTTGGCAAGAAAAATTGAATGCAAAATTATGGCGACAAAGAAGCCTACCACTCACATCTATAAATATGGAAGTGTTGCTACTCCTAGACTTCCACAACGTACAAGGTTGACACCACAACAATTGGAAGAAAAAAGAGCAAAAGGGCTTTGCTACAGTTGTGATAGCAAATACACTAAAGGTCATAAGTGTGCCGAGAAGAAATTATTTTACATAGATTATGAAGAGGAGGAAGAAAATGAACAAGAAACTTCAAAAGAAGAGGATATACACCAGGAACCAACCCTAGAAGAAGAAGATATGAGTCTGACCATATTGTGTAATGCATTGCGAGGAATTACCACTCTTCAAACTCTCAAGATAGAAGGACATATGAAGAAGAAAAAGGTAATAGTGTTGATTGATTCGGGTAGTACCCATAATTTTATCCATTGTAAGGTAGCCAAGGAATTGAATTATTTCCTATACCCATCACCAGAATGTCAAGTGATGGTTGCAAATGGAGGAACTATAAATTGCTCTAGAAAATTCCATAATATCAAGCTAAAAATGGGGGAATATGTATTGCATAGTCCAATGCTTTCCATTCCAATGGGAGGTGCCGATGTTGTACTATGAGAACAATGGTTACAAATGTGGGAACGATAGCTTTAAATTTTCAATAACTTTTCTTGAATTTATTTTTTATTTATTTTTATTTTTTTATTTTATTTATTTTTATTTTTAATTTTAATTTAATTTTTTTAATTTATTTTTTAATTTATTTTATTTTTATTTTTTTTATTTTATTTTATTTTATTTTTTATTTTTGTTTTTATTTTTATTTTTTATTTTTCTGAAGGAAAGGAAACCAAATTACAGGGTATCGCAGGGAAGTTGGGAAATATAATAAGCTCTAATGTCATGAAAAAGCTTCTGAAGAAAGAACAACGAGGCATAATTTCACAATTATGCTCACTAGAAGTTCCAAAATAAAAATCATCTATTTCTCTAGATCTCCAAAAAGTCTTGGATAATCATTCCAAGGTGTTTGAAACTCACAAAGGACTTCCACCTATTCATGATCATGATCATGCTATTCATTTGATTCCAGGAAGTGTTCCTCCAAAAATTAGGCCTTACAGATATCCTTATGTCCAAAAGAGCGAAATTGAACATATGATCGCAGATATGTTAGAGGTTGGTATAATTCAACCTAGTCAAAGTTATTTCTCTACTCCAGTAGTATTGGTGCACAAGAAGGATGGATCATGGCGCATGTGTCCAGATTATAGGGAGCTCAATAAGCTCACTATTAAAGATAAATTTCCCATTCCTGTGATTGATGAATTATTGCATGAATTACATGGAGTAATTTATGTTACCAAGTTGGATCTTCATTTAGGATATCATCAAATTAGAATGAAGACTGAAGATATTACGAAAACAACATTTCGAACTCATGAGGGTCATTATGAATTTTTGGTCATGCCTTTTGGCCTTACCAATGCACCTTCTACATTTCAAGGGTTGATGAATTCCATTTTCAAACCCTTCCTTATAAAATTTGTGCTAGTATTTTTTGATGACATACTAATCTACAATAGGTCTTGGAAGGGTCATGTTCAACATGTTGACAGGGTGCTTAAACTATTGGAGGAGAAACAATTATATGAAAAAACATCCAAATGTTTATTTGGAGTACAAGAGGTGGATTATCTGGGTCATATTGTATCTCATGAGGTTGTTAAGGTAGACCCTAAATAAATTAAATCCATTAAGGAATGGAAAGTCCCCACAAAACTAAAGCAGTTGCGAGGATTTCTTGGGTTAACAGGGTATTATCACAAGTTTGTTAAGAATTATGGGAGAATAGCAACACCTCTAATAACATTATTGAAGAAAGAGGCATTTTCATGGACTCCTGAAGCAACTAAGGCCTTTGAATATATTAAAGAGGCAATGTGCCTAGCACCGGTCTTAGGTACGTCAAAATTCACAAAAACCTTTTATTGTGGAATGTGATGCCTTAGGAAATGGAATTGGTGTTGTCTTAATGCAATAAGGAAGATCCATTTCTTTTAAAATTCGTCTAATCAAAGGAAAGTATTTACAGAAAGATATTTATGAGAAGGAAATGTTGGCAATACTACATGCACTAAAGAAATTGCGACCTTACCTAATGTGAAGACACTTCAAGGTAAAAACTAATCATGATAGTCTTAAACACTTTTTGGAACAAAGACTATCTTCAGAAGAGCAGAAAAAATGGGTCACAAAGATGTTGGGTTATGAATTTGAAATCATCTACAAAAAAGGGAAGCTAAATGTTGTTGTAGATGCACTCTCAAGAAATGATGAAGATGTGGAAGCGTTGCTTTGTGCCATTTCTATTATCCAACCAGATTGGATAACTGAAGCAAGGGATGAATGGAAGAACGATGAAGAAGTGTGGATACTCTTTCAAAAGTTGCAACAAGATCCTAGTACATGTGATACATTTAGTTGGAAAAATTATTCCTTATGGTACAAATATTGCTTATATATTTGCAAGAATTCCCAACTAAAAAAAAAGATTCTTTTGGAATTGCACACTTCTCCTTTAGGAGGACACTCAAGATTTTTAAAAACTTACCACAGGGTGAAGAAAGATTTTTTTGGGATGGCCTTATATGATATTCAAAGGTTTGTGGCGGAATTTTTGGTTTTCCAACAAAATAAAGTTGAGACAACTAAGACCCCGGGCCTTCTACAACCTTTATCCATTGCAAGTCAACGTTGAGAGGAGATTTCAATGGATTTTATCACAGGTTTACCTAAGTCCGAAGGAAATAGTGTCATCATGGTGATAGTTGATAGAATTACCAAGTATGCATACTTTTGTGCATTATCTCATCCATTTAAAGCAAGTACAGTTGCTACTGCATTGATGGAAACAATTCAAAAGCTACATGGAAACCCAAAGATTATTGTAAGTGACAAAGATACCATTTTTACTGGAAATTTTTGGACGGAATTATTTTCTTGTTTGGATATCCAACTAGCTCATAGCTCATCTTATCATCCTCAATTCGATGGCCAAACAAACATAGTCAATAAATGTTTGGAAGGATATCTTCGTTGTCTTGTATCTGATAAGCAAACACAATGGGTCAAGTGGTTACCTCTTGCTGAATGGTGGTATAACACTTCTTTCTGTACTACAGCAAAAATGACCCCATTTATGGAACTTTATGGATATCATCCACCGTCCATCACATCTTCTTTAAGATAAAATGCTAAGGTTAAAGCAGTGGAAGATCACATCGATCATCAACAAGAAGTTCTCCAACTCTTAAAGGATAACCTAATTTTGGCACAAAATCGAATGAAACAACAAGAATATCAACATCGCAACGAGAGAATTTTTGATGTAGGAGACTATCTCATACTCTATCAACAACTAGAAAAATCTCCACCTTTTAGGAATAATAGGTCTTGGTAGCAATCAAAAGAATGTTTGCCTCTCCAAAAGTGATAAAAGATCAATAGTTTGATGACCCACAAGCAGATCTAGAAGTCTTCACTAATCATTTTCATAAATATTTAGATAAGACCAACGACTTTTGGATCAAATTCGATGAGGAGTAGTCATTAGAACTTGAGATTGAGGAGTTCATACCATGCCTAGATCCATCATGTACTCAAGAAATAAACCATCCAATAACAAAATATATGTATGGCATGACAAAAGAGGACGTGTAGAGTGGACTAGATAAGCAAGAGAGCCTCGAGAATTATGGATACATCAAACTTGGCTCTGGACAACCATCAAGCCAAAGCGCCACTCTCTTCTTCAACAACTCTTTTCATCATATCATTCGCAAAAGTTGGTCTCTCATGCTTTGGTATACATTAAAACCTATCTCTCAAATCCGAGCATTAGCACATTTGTTTTCTTGTTACACACACAACTTCACAAGAAATACTCTTATACTCTTGTTGACTTCTGGGTGCAGTTGTTGGACCTACATGCATGGAGAGTTCTTGGCCTTGCATGCCTACAAATGCGTGGAGAGTTCTTGTACCTTTTGTTGTGGAGATTTTTAAAACTGCATTAAAGGAGCAATGTTTAAATCAACCTGGAGGAAGCTCATGTTGAAGCTGTGTGGAGTTTAGTGCATGCAATGAAGATTTTTTTTAATAAGGTTGTAGTTTAAAAATCTCACAGAATAATATAAATTTTGGTAAAAATTTCAAAAATTTTGACAAAGATTTTTGAATATGTGGGTTAAAATAGTTAAACTTCAGTGTTTTGAGTGTTTTAAGGTTTTGATGATGCTAAATCCATTTCAATTATAAAAAATGCAATTCAAACACTCCAATTACCTAATTTTTTGAAATTATCTTTACTGAATTTCAACCAAAAAAACTCGTGTCTGAGTGTCGATAGAAAACTCCTTTAATAAGCGTGCAATGGTTGATGTTTTAAATAGCACCCTGGAATCAGGTGGGTGATGTTTTAAATATTAAATTGGCATGAATGGTAAAATTAAAATCTACGTGAAGAGTGAGTCAATGTAAATTAGAGTTGGTGTATACTCAAAGGAATGAACTTTAAAAGATTAAAGTTTGTTTTTACGGTGAACGTGAAAGTGAAGTAGAGTGAGAATGTTTATTTCTTATTATGTTTTTAATGCACGGAGTGAATAAGAAGGAGAGAGACTTAGCGGAGATGCAAGAAAGCTTGTTTCTTATTGAATATTTTGGAGAGAGAAATGTTTAGTACTTTGAGAATTAGTGTTGTTTGAGAGAGAAATAATGTGAAGGGAGTGTTAAATTTGAGTTTTTATATGAGATTATATCTTTATGCCATTATATTATACTCAAATATTAATAAAAAAAATATATTTTGTGGTGGTGGTTAAATTTCAATTTTTGGGACATTGGCTCTTGTCCTGGGTTGAAGTGGGACACATTGTGTTTATTGTGCACTTTTTCTCTCTAATTATTTAAATCTCTCTTACTCTTCTCATGGCGACAAACAATATTTTATTGCCTAAACTTGTTGGCAAAAACTACTTTTATTGGAGCAAACACATGCAACCTGTATTCATCACTAAATATTTATGGGAACTTGTAACTGATGGATACACTATGCCATCTCTTGATGAATTCAAAGCATTAAGTGATGATGAAAAGAAATCTCTTAAGGAACTTATTAAGAAAGATAATGAAGCACTTTCACTTATAGGAAGTGCTCTTGAAGAATCTATATTTCCAAGAATCAATGGTGCAATATCATCTAAAGAAGCATGAGATATCTTAAAGAATACATATGGAGGTGTTGCTGTAGCTAAACTGCAAACATTAAGGAGGAATTTTGAAAATGCCCATATGAAAAGTAATGAATCCATTCATGATTACATCACAAAAATGCAAGATCTTTGTTAATTAGATAAGGTCATTAGGTGAAGATGTTCCAGAATGAAGGCTAATTGAGAATATTTTACGAAGTGTTCTTCCTAAGTTTTGGATGGTCACTACCATTATTATGGTCTCTAAAGATTTAAATACCATGAAAATTGATGAATTAAGTGGATTCTTGTTAATTGTTGAAGAGAATCAACCATCTGAGCAAGTAGAACATGCCTTTTCTGCAAAGCATAGAGGAAGAGGAAGAAGTAGGGGACAATATCATAATCATAATCAAAACAGAAATCAACAAAGCTCACAAAGAAATGCATCACCTTTGAGAGGTAGAGGCAAGAATCATAGTCATTTTAGAGGAAGAGGTAGAGATGGATCTCGTGGAAGAGGACAAGGGAGAGATGGAGTTAGAAATGGAGGAAGAGGTGGAGGACCACAGTGTTATTATTGCCAAAAAATTTTCCATCTTGAAAGATATTTTAATGCAAAAATGCGAGATATCGAGCGAAAAAGTGCTAATATAGTTGTTGAAGAAACTAGGAATGAGAAGTTATTCATCTCAATTTTGATGGAACATAGTGAAGAAAGTGAAGAATGGTATATTGATTCGGTATGTTCGACTCATATGACATCTCAAGAGGAGTTGTTTACCAAAATAAATGACATTTATTCTAGTAAAGTTGTATTTGGTGATGATAGTGTTTCTCAGGTGAAAGGGGAAGGCAAAGTTGCAATACCAACATTACATGGAAAAATAAAAGTTAATTGAGGACACTTTGTTGACACCAACATTGAAGAAGAATCTACTTTCTGTAGGACAGATGATGGAGCGAAACTACAAGTTAGTGTTTGATAATAAAGATGCCTAATCATGGATGGGTTGAATAAAAATGTGGTTGTAGCAAGAGGTGAAATGACTGAAGAAAAAATTTTGAAACTCTCTTTTGATTCAAGTAATTCACAAAGTTTTATTACAACAGAAGAAGAAAATAGTAAGCTTGGAATTATAGGATGGGACATCTGAATTTTCAGAGTTTGGTGCTGATGAGAAAGCAGAACATGGTGAATGGGCTTCCTCATATAAAGTTGGATGATAAAGTATGTGAAGGATGTATTTTTGGGAAACAACACAGGGAAAGTTTCTGAGACAGAACATGGAAGGCTAGAGAAGGTCTAGCATTGGTGCATTCAGATTTGTGTGGTCCAATGGATATTGTGTCTTTTGGAAAGGCACACTATTTTCTCACTTTCATTGATGATTATTATAGGAAGACCTGGGTGAATTTTCTGCAAGAGAAGTTTGAAGTGTTTTCTCATTTTCTTGAGTTTAAGGCTTTAGTTGAAAAGAAAAGTGGTTTAAAAATTCTCACCCTAAGAATACATAATGGGGGAGAATACAAGTGAAATGAGTTTTTGAATTATTGCAGGAAGAATGGAATAAAGCGAGAGTTTACCAATTCATATTATCTTGAACAAAATGGTGTTGCAGAGAGGAAGAATAGGACCATATTTGAAATGACTAGAAGCATGTTAAAAAATAAGTCACTTGGAAATGAGTTTTGGGCTGAAGCAGTACACACAACAGTATATACTCTTAATCGATGTCCTACAAAGGTAGTGTTGAATTTGAATCTAGAAGAAGCATGGTCAGGATACAAACCAAGTGTTGCACATATGAAAATTTTTGGTTGTACTGCATATGCACATGATCCCAAGGAAAAGAGGAAGAAATTGGATGATAAAAGTGTGAAGTGTATCTTTATTGGATATAGTATTGAAACGAGAAGTTATAGGTTGTTTGATCTTGAAGCAAATAAGATGATAATAAGTAGAGATGTTTTTGATGAAAAGGGAATATATCATCTAAACAGGTACAATTTGAATTGAAGAAATATGCAATGAATATTGGTGATGAATCAAATTCCAAGTTAGAAAAATAAGATGAAGTTAAGAAGAAGCCTAAGTGGCTTGAAAGAGATCATTCATAAAGCAGTATGTTAGATAGAAATTTTGAAAGAAGGGTTACTAGATCTCAAATTTCTCTAGTGAATTATGCACTTATGGGTCAGGTAATGAAAATGGATGAACCACATGATTATGCGGAAGCATCAAGAAATAAAGAATGGAATGAAGCTTTGGAAGCAGAAATGAATGCCTTGGTGGAAAATGATACATGGGACTTGGTAAAATTACCAGAGGGAAAATATGTAATTGGCACTAAGTGGGTTTAGTTGAAAAGGGATATGCACAAAAAGAAGGAATTGATTATACTGAGACATTTTCCCTAATGGAAAAGTTGGATACAATCACAATGGTTCTTGCATTAGCTACACAATACAAGTGGCCATTTTTTCAGATGGATGTTAAATTAGCTTTTCTAAATGGTTATGTGGATGAAGAAATTTATGTGGAGCAGCTTGAAGGTTTTGAAATGTCGGGAAAAGAAGATTATGTTTATAAGTTGAATAAGGCCTTGTATGGTCTAAAGCAAGCACCAAGGGCATGATATTCAAGAATGATAAGTATTTTCAGGATCATGGCTTAGTTAAAAGTTCATTTGAGCCCAATCTCTATATATTTCAACCAGGACATGACATTATGATAGTTGTCTTATATGTTAATTATTTGATCTACACATGGAACAATACCAAACTATTTCAAAGGTTTAAGTCACATATGATTGCTGAGTTTGAGATGGCAGATCTTGGTGAGTTGCATTATTTCTTGGGTATTGAAGTTTGGCAAAAGGAAGATGGTATTTTCATGTCACAAGACAAGTATACTTGGGACATTCTGAAGAAGTTCAGAATGTTGAGTTGCAAGCCAACAAAAACTCCCTTAGAAGTTGGGTTGAAGTAATACAGACATGATGACTCCAATTCAGTTGATTTTACTTTGTATCGTCAATTGGTTGGAGGTTTGATCTAATTAACTACAAATCGACCAGATATTTCTTTTGCAATCAGTGTGGTATCAAGATTTATGGTAGATGCCAAGGAATTGAATTGAAAAGCAACAAAGGGGATTTTAAGATATCTGCAGGGAATAATTGGTTATGTCTTGGTATAAGAGTTGTTGTGTGAGAGATGTGTGATTTATTGGTAAATATTTTTATGCTATGTAATTTATTTTTACTGTACTGTGATTTATTTCATTATCTCCAACAACAACTTAAATTCCTCTAGTTTTAGTTTGATTTCAACATTTCAAACAACTTAAGCTTCATTCCCTTCAGTTCATTACAAAAACATCAACATTCACTCCATCAACTCCAACCTTCTTTAATCACATGATATGTTTCAAATATTTATGCCCTTTAACAATCTAAGTTTGATCCTCTTAGCCTCAACATGCTCAGGTTTGATGATCATATCAATTTTAGCATCTAATTTTTTTTGAGGGAAATCACTTTTAGTTCTTTAAATTTGCTACTTAGATAAAGGAAATTTATATGCAACTAGTTGTTTTCTCCTCATTTTACCCCTCTCTTTACTTGCATCCACAATTTCTATAATGTGCCTTGTTAGGTCTCTGTAATTTGCAAGATTGGAAAATACAAACTACAAAGCCTACATATGAACCACTTTGGGATTCTAGGATCTAGCCCTCCTGAATCCAGAGAGGGATCTCTCTATAAGAGCAAAGATTGATTTATCTTTAAGGTCTTTTAGGTGTGATATTAGGCTAGTTATGAGGAACAAGGGGTTTTTTTTTGGTTTTGGTTGGGAAAAGATATATGAAGGTGAAGGAAGTCTAAATGAAGGGTGAAGATGTATGAAAGTGAAGGGATGATTCAGCTAACAAGATAGGCAAGAAGCAGCTTCAATCCATTGGGCTATGGAGTCATAGTAGGATTTAATTGAAACAACAAGGTTCAAGAGTGGTCCATGGGGCAAGTCATCTACGTCAAAGGATCTCTTTAATTTTATTTTATGGAATGGAATGAAACAATAAGAAAGGGAATTAAACAGATGAAGAACAAAGAGAAGCCTAAGATCAAGTAAGTACTTTGAAACTATCCTGCTTTTGGCATACACTTAAGAAAGACATAAAATTTATCTAAGAACATGTAAGTACTTTGAAACTAGCCTGCTTTTGATGCACTTTCAATAGAAAAAATTTAAAACACATAAAATAGCTTAAGATCAAGTAAGGACTTTGAACCTATCCTGCTTTCAGCATATTCAAATGGGAAATATTCAAGATAAACATAAAAGTAGTCTAAGATCAAGTAAGGACTTTGAACCTATCCTGCTCTCAACATACTTTCAGGGAAACTTTCAAACAACCTTTGGAGAAAGAACTAGGAGACAGGGCAAACCATAAACTTTCCTAGTTTAACTCTACTTAGCATGAAATGAAAATAACATTCAAGAACAATGTTTAAAGTTCAGACAGTAAGACGTGGGAACACCAACATTCCTTACCTGCTTGGACTATATTAAATCATTCCTAAATACACAATTGGAGGAAAACATAAAGATAAAGCTTATCAGTGAGAGTAGGGTACTTGTAAGAGTAAATCCTAGCTCTATATTTGTTGTTCTTTATCAGAGAAAATGGACAGAATGGAAACAAAAAGAAAATAACAATTTACAATAAGAAAAACATCGCCATGGACATAGACCAGGATCCCATAAATAAGCTTGTATTTGATGCTTCAAACCAGTTACAATCATCAAGTCTAGTGGGTCTCTACAACTTCAAACTTCTCATCTAAACTTAGGTATCTTCAATTACAAATAGGAGCTTCAGAAAACTATTTACATGCAACGGATATTCAGAGACCAACATTTTTCTCATCTTCTACAGGAGTATTTATAGAAGAAATGAGGAGGTGGGATGAGAGAAAAGATATCTAGGCTCAATTAATACAGTTTAATGCTTCTCGGCCTTTGAGGGGCTCAATAGAGAAGCTTTCTGATATTTCCTCTGTATTAATTGATTTTCATTAAGTATTAAGCATGCTGGGCAGCTTTTGTTGACTTAAAAACTCTTGAGGCGAGTTAGGAATAACTCTGGCTATCTTTTAGGAAAAATATCACTGACTGAGGCAATAACTCTGCCTTCCTTTATTTCTGTGAGGCTGCAGGTGGCTTTTGGTAGTTGGAGAGGATTCAATTATCCTCTGATGTGGCAGTGGAGGCTTCTCGGACTAATATACCTCTGTTTAAACTTAAAACACCTTAATCTACCTTTGATCTATGTTTTAGGCCTAATTAGGCCTTGATCTTAGTCTTCAGGTCTTTATTCTCTGATATTAGCTTGGTTTCTTTAATCCTGAGGATTAAAATTGTGATCTTCACTCTTTGGCCTTAATTAATCCCTTTTCAACCCTGATTCTTCTTTGCTGATGCACTTTGTTGCTGGTTTACAGTGTCACAACTGATATTAGGCCGTGGTGGGTTCCTGAGATTGAGGATCGTGCTCCAGATGTTTCAAACATGGATTTTGAACCCTGGAACTCCTTTCCTTTGATTTTATGCCACAGAATGGTCATTCTGGGAATTTTTGTCGATTGACTATGGCTGGAAAGAAAACAGATCATACATCAACCCTGCAAAAACACACAAAATGTTATAAAATCCTGCGGAAATGGTTTAAGAATGCGTCAGAGGCTTGGTGAAGGGGGATGGAGCTGTGCGGAATGGAGGATTATTGCAGAAAAATGGAGAAAAACCTCTAGCGGAAGCAAAAATAGGAGCAGATGGAGTTTGGATGCAAGAATGAATAAGAACCGTTGATCTAGAATGATCAACGGTTGAGACTTCCTGATGAAATATCTTTAGAAGATAATGGAGGGCGAAAAACCTTTGGGGTTAGATCTAATCTGGGCCGTCGACTTAATAGGATGGATGGCCGAGATCGATAGATGAAGCACTTGGGAGAACAAATGTAAAGGGCGGAAGACTTGGGGGAGATCTGATCTGAACCGTCCGATCAAAAGGATGAACGATGGATATTGATTGGTGAAATGTTTAGGGGGAGTAGACAAAGGCAAAGGAAAGGGGGAAAGGTTTAAACCAGGACCATCCGATCTAGATGATGGACGGTTAAGATTTCACGATGAGGCTTTCGGGAGCAAAGGGGAGGGTAAATGAGATGAGAGGGAGGTTAAAATAGAGCCGTAGATTTGGATTAATCGACGGTCGTGATAATTCGGAGGAGCGTTTGGGAGTAGATCAAATGGAAAGATGAATGGGGGATGGGTTAAAATACGACTGTCCGTTCTTATAGATCAACGGCTCAGGTTAAATCCGAAGAGTCATCGCGTGGGAGAAAAAGTGGTGAGGCGGAAAACAACTGGTGGTATTCGCGCGGTGTTGGAAGTGGTTTATGGTTTTTCGAAAATTTACGCGATTCCACACGTTTCTTAACACATGGATTTACAATATCGCCCTCATCGCGTAATTTTTAGGCGTTAAACCTCATACACAGAAAAAACGCGAAACACGATATCCGCCGTCGGATCAGGGGCTTCAGATCGGACAGTGCGGATCGCACGCGACGGAGGAAGTTGCAGGGCGCGGAGATAGTGGGATCCACGTGGCGGTTTATGAGTGGTCAGGAGTTTGTACATGGCGGAGGTAGGACCTGATAGAAGTGGGTCTATCGGGTTTCATTTCGACCGTTGGATTTGATGAGAGGAAGGTCAGATTTAATCTTTGGAGCAGAGTTATATGGGCTGAAGAAAAGCTTAGAGCGGATATCGGGTTTGATCCTGATCGTCGGATCTTAGACATGAACGATCAGGATTTAACAATGGCACATAGTAAAATGAGCAGAGGATAAGGTAAGTGTGGGGATCGGGTTTAACAACGACCGTTGATCTGTAAAGATCAACGGTGGATATCCACCGAAAACTCAAACCGTCGGGTTTTATAAAATAACAAAGTAAATGAAGGAAAAAGGGTTCCGACGAGGGTTTTAAAGGTTTTTAGGACCTTTAAGCACTCGGTTGCGGGGCTTAAGGTCCTATGAGGAAGGGGCTTGCCAGAGTTAAGCCCTCGGGGGCTGAAGAAAATTTTATATGGAAGAAGACTGTTTTAGGCTTAAAAAACAATGTTTTTAAGGGAAAATGAGAGTTCTGGTAGGGGAAAGGAGGCTTTTTAAAACCAAATGAGGAAGAGCATAAGGTTTTAAAAGGGTTTTTAAGTGATTTTGAAGGTTGAAAGAGGCTTATGGTTGGATTTTATGAAGAAATAAGGGGATGAAAATGGGGTTTTTATGAATGATAAGGAGGGGTAAAATGAAGGGAAATGGGGCTTTTCAACAGTCTTTTCTTCATGCAAATAGCAGATTTTTAAAGTTTATGAGGGAAACAGTAGTGAAGATTAACTAAAGGATTAGTTAACTTCATAAGACTTCAAGAACTCACAATTTTGAACATGAATTGTTTCTTGAAGGCTACAAAATTTTTTTAGTCACCATTTGATATGACAAATTTTATAGGTGGCTAACAGTAGCTCCAACTTGGGATGGCAGCTCCTTGGAGGTGTCAAGAACCTCAGATCAGTATTCTCTGGAAGCTGATCAATGCCTCATCCATTGGGTTGCAACTTTCTTTACCTTTGCTGGTCTTCTTTTGTTCTGATAATGTTTGCAGCTATTAAAAACAATGTAATTCTATCAAAACAAGCTTTCTACTTACCCAATCCTAATGATCTAACATTTTTTCTTCTTTCCAGAGTGCATTTGGATTGGAAATTTTTTTTTACAAACATTTAATTCTTTTGAAAACATAAATCTATTCTATTTCTACCCTTATTTCTCCATGAACTCAGATTATGTAGTTGAGTTCATAAGCTTCTCTACCTAACTACACTCTGTCAGGATTAGACTGTTTGACATAATTTATTCTCTAAATTCTAAAACAGAAATTTAAAAACAGACAAGTCAGGATTGAAAAGTCTAACTTGTTGCTGATCTATGGCATAAAAGCAAGCTGCACATAGACTAAAATTGCAGAAAAGTAAAGCAAAATGGTGAAGGGTTAAGATCTAAAAGTTTAAGAACATCCTTCTCTTTTCTTCAGCTCTGTTTTGAGTTTGATTGAGCTGTCTTTCATTCCTTCCTGGTTCAAGTTTTAGGCAAATCATAACTAGTTTGTTTTCTACCTTAGGCTTAAGATTTGATTTGATTAAAGCCATTCTTCTTTTTGCAACTCATAGGTTCAGATTTTGAGCTTGTTTGAACCTTTGTTTTTCTATCCTAATATACCTTACTGATAAGCCAAGATTATGCTGTTTGGCTGATCTAATTCACTAACCTATCAGCAGTAAATTGAAAAACTAATTAGTCATGATTAGACTGTATGAATAACTAGAAGTGTGTTTCTTAGGAGTGGCATCTAAGCTTGCACACTTTCAGACTTTATTTATCTTTTTTGGTATGGGGCTGTACCTTTCTTGTTTTCTCTCTGCCCTCTTTTCTATCTTCTATTGTTTTTGTATTTTTCTTTTTTGTTCAAGACTAAAATGAAAAAATAACTAAATGCTCAAGGTTGAGATTTATTGATATTCCTATCTGCCCTATTCCAACTTGTAATATTTACATTTTTATATGATACAAAAGTGCCAATGTAGCCAGTTGAGTAGTGAAAAAAATGAATATAAATTCTGGCTGCTTGTCACGGGTATCCATAGTACATTTTGAAGATTAATCTTCAAAACCAAGGCTATCACAGAAGGTGACAAATTTTCATGCATTTGGCTCTTGCAAAGGATCCACGCTTGATAACTTGAGCCAATTGGGATCTCCACACACTCTTCCAAAGGATCAATAAAGAAAAGATGAAGATTCTCTTCCTTTTGGCCCTCCATGGTTGGTAGATTGTTTACTTCCAAGACATCTGTTGAGATTGCAACAAGATGATGAGCTTAGTGGAAAGAAGTCGCCTTCACTAAGTGGGCCCGTAGGCTATTTTTGGCGCAAAGTCTATTTTTAGACACGTCGATCATATTCTATGAGTTGCAGGATGCTATTTGTGGATGGTTGGTCAAATTGGAAAAATAGATGGACTTCTATTTTTAGACATATTGGGCAAAATCTATTTTTATATTGCCAGTCTAAAAATAGATATGTCAAATATTATTAGCTCTTAATAATATTTGGACTCTAAACATTATCTTATTCTCTTGGAGCACTTCAGTTAAGTGCACAGATGTATAGGAGAGTCGACGGAAGATTATGCTATTCCTAAGGGTCAAGTGGAGCTATTGCATGGAGACTTCAGTTAGAACTCATGTGAGAGAGTTTGGTGGAGTTGATTGAGGAAGTTAATGGAGTTGTGTTCAGTTTAACTGAGTTAAACATAGTTGAGCTAATTGTAATTAGTCTAACTGATTGATAAAATAGTGAGAGTGGTGTGAATTAATTATTAATTAATTCACTAATTATAAACTCATTAATCAACTAAAGAACACATCAGTTAACTTTAGTGCATGGACAGTTTCAGTGGAGACCAGTGAAGAGGTAGGTGAAAGAGCAGTGTGACTATCAGTTGTGACTATACTGGTGCATGAGTTTGCACCACACATTGATGGAGATGCCAATGAGGATTGTGCAGTACAATCCAGGTGGTTCAAATTTAATTATGAGCCATTCTTCAACAGGGATTACGCAGTAGAGGCAGGCTATTAGGTGGCAGAGATTGGAGCATGTGATTTGCTAGATCGGGCTTGATTAGTGTGTAGCAATTGGAGATTGTACTGAGAGCTTGTGAGGAGCTTTGTATGATGATTTTTACATGATCTCTATGACATATAATATACAGATAGTTGGGGGTTTTCAACTTTAATCTTTCCCATAAAATACTGTGTTCATATGTGTGATTGTTTATGGTTTTAATGTGCGCATGCGATTGTTTTTATTTCCGCAATTAATGATAAATGGTAGAAGATATTCTGTATTGTGCATGAAGTTAAAATAGTGTGTGATCAGGAGAATCTCGGTGGATAACATATCAGTTATCAAATTTCTACAACATCATCTTTGAGGACTACATCTTCAGTATGTTGCTTGAAAGCATCATCATCCTTGGCCTGGTTGAGAATTTTTGGAAGATAGGTTTCAACCAGGATTACCTCTTCTTTCTCCACTAGATCAAGATAAAGATCTTCTTGAGAAAGAAAAACTTCCTCGTCTCCATTATTATCTGAACTAGAGGACTCATCATATATTGCAGTGTGTCCTCTTGTAGTCCTGGTATGCTCTGATTCAGTGGATTGTACTCAGTAAAGAGATCAACATATTCTTGAGCAGGGGTATCCTTTATTACCCCAACCTTTTCAGGAGAAGGCTCCTTATCTTCATCCTGCTCAAGAAATTCCTCTTTCTTCTCAACTTCATCATCACAACTAATAGATTTCTGATTCCCAATTATGTGAAAGCTATTTCTGATGGATGGGATTGGTTGATTGCTGCTTTCAAGCTGATGATAGTGAAACTCATAACACCAATCAAATGCTGGTTGCCCTGCATGATTAGTTTCTTCTTGAAGCTCATCATCATCATCAGACAGATCAGAATTTGGAAAATCATTAGAAAAAAACAATTTCACCAATCAAGCATATTGGGTTATCAGTTGGCTTTTCTTTGAGCAGATCTACAAATTTATTTTTTGTTTCAAGACAACAAGATGGAGTAGGTAGATGAGCAGAAATTTTTGGTTCAAATGAAGGTTTGGATGCTAACTGTATGTTTAATATTAGATCAATCTCTTCCTTTGTCAAGAGAGAAGGAATTTTCTTTTTTCTTAGGACAGATGTACAATAGTCCTCTTCCTCTTGTGTTGGATGATTTTGAGGCCTGATGTCTTCTTGAGCCTCTTCTAGAGGATCTTCACTTAATTTTGCAGGGAAAATTTGAGGATTTTCTATTGTTTCTTGATCTTCTTGTGTTTCATAAAATTCCTCATGATTATTATGACATTCAGTTTGCATATAAAGTTCATGAGTTGTTTATTTTACATTATCTGGATGCCACTCTTCTTGTGTAATTTGATATGGGTTATAATCTAGAGGGGGAGTTCCTATATGTGCTGGTTCTACTTCCACATCAGATTCTGTGTCTTCAAAGTGGCTACTTATTTCCTCAAAGCACTGATCACTATAAGTTTTTGCAATTTGGTCATGAAGTTCTCTTATCAGCATAGTACAAGATATAGGTAGGCAATCAAGCATTTCTTGACAACCTTATTCATTGCTTTCTTTGTAAGTTTTCTCATCATCTTCTATAAAGTGTTGATCATCATACATATCTTGGTCACTGTCTAAGTCTTGAGGTGATTAGGCTTGTGTTTGATCAGGGAAAAGCATAGGTTGCTCTAAATCACCAATATTTATATTAGCCTCACACCTTTCTATTCTTTTTCCAAGCATGTACATCATATTTTCCATCATGATTAGAAATTTTTCTTCATTGTTTTCCCTATAATATTGGTCATCATACATGTCTTGTAGGGGTTGAGTTTGTTCTTGGTCTGAAACAAGCATGGGCTGCTCTAGATCATCAATATTTAAATTAGCCTCATACCTTTCTATTCTTTTTCCAATCATGTACATCAACTTTTCCATCATGACCATATGTTTGTCTTATGGGTCTATATCTAAATCCATGTTTGTAAATCAGAAAAGAGGTCACTGTATCTTATGAACCAGTTCAGAGTCTTCTACCAGTGGAGTCATTTGGTCTTTTGGGAGTTATAGAGTGTGGAGTCGCTAGGTGGAAAATTTTTAGCTCTTAAGGAGGTAAAATGTTTTATGGTTCCACCACCATGTTTATTATGAATACCAATCTAAAGAGATTATGGATATTCTGAGGTTTTAAGGGTGTCTAAGATGAAATTAACTCAGAGTCCCCAACGGAGTCGCCAGAATTTTAGGTCTCTGTAATTTTAAATATTGGAAAATACAAACTGCAAAGCCTTCATATGAACCACTTTGGGATTCTAGGATCTAGCCCTCCTGAATCCAGAGAGGGATATCTCTAAAAGTGCAAATATTGATTTATATTTAAGGTCGTTTAGGTGTGATATTAGGCTAGTTATGAGGAACAAGGGTTTTTTTTTTGGTTTGGTTGGGCAAGATATATGAAGGTGAAGGAAGTCTAAATGAAGGGTGAAGATGTATGAAAGTGAAGGAATGATTCAGCTAACAAGATAGGCAAGAAGAAACTTCAATCCATTGAGCTATGGAGTCATAGTAGGATTTAATTGAAACATCAAGGTTCAAGAGTGGTCCATGGGGCAAGTCATCTATGTCAAAGGATCTCTTTAAGTAGATTTTATGGAATGGAATGAAACAATAAGAAAGGGAATTAAATGGATGAAGAACAAAGAGCAGCCTAAGATCAAGTAAGTACTTTGAAACTATCCTGCTTTTGGCATACACTTAAGAAAGACATAAAATTTATCTAAGATCAGGTAAGTACTTTGAAACTAGCCTAATTTTGATGCAATTTCAATAGAAAACATTTAAAACACATAGAATAGCTTAAGATCAAGTAAGGAATTTAAACCTATCCTGCTTTCAGCATATTCAAAGGGGAAACATTCAAGATAAACATAAAAGTAGTCTAAGATCAAGTAAGGACTTTGAACCTATCTTGATTTCAACATACTTTCAGGGAAACTTTCAAACAACCTTTGGAGAAAGAACCAGGAAATAGGGCAAACCATAAACTTTCCTAGTTTAACTCTACTTAGCATGAAATGAAAATAACATTCAAGAACAATGTTTAAAGTTCAGACAGTAAGATGTGGGAACACCAACATTCCTTATCTGCTTGGATTGTATTAAATCATTCCTAAATACACAATTGGAGGAAAACATAAAGATAAAGCTTATCAGTGAGAGTAGGGTACTTGTAAGAGTAAATCCTAGCTCTATATTTGCTGTTCGTTATCAGAGAAAATGGATAGAATGGAAACAAAAAGAAAATAATAATTTACAATATGAAAAACCTCACCATTGACATAGACCAGGATCCCATAAATCAACTTGTATTTGATGCTTCAAAACAGTTACAATCATCAAGTCCAGTGGGTCTCTACAGCTTCAAACTTCTCATCTCAACTTATGTACCTTCAATTACAAACAGGAGCTTTAGAAAACTATTTACATGCAATAGATATTCAGAGACCAACCTTTTTATCATCTTCTACAGGAGTATTTATAGAATAAATGAGGAGGTGGGATGAGAGAAAAGATCTCTAGGCTCAATTAATACAGTTTAATGCTTCTCGGCCTTTGAGGGGCTCAATAGAGAAGCTTTCTGACATTTCCTCTGTATTAATTGATTTTCATTAAGTATTAAGCATGCTGGGCAGATTTTGTTGACTTAAAAACTCTTGAGGCGGGTTAGCAATAACTCTGGCTGTCTTTTAGGAAAAATATCACTGACTGAGGCAATAACTCTGACTTCCTTTATTTCTGTGAGGCTGCAGGTGGCTTTTGGTAGTTGGAGAGGATTCAATTAGTCTCTGATGTGGCAGTGGAGGCTTCTCAGACTAATAGACCTCTGTTTATACTTAAAACACCTTAATCTGCCTTTGATCTGTGTTTTAGGCCTAATTAGGCCCTGATCTTAGTCTTCAGGTCTTTATTCTCTGATATTAGCTTGGCTTCTTTAATCCTGAGGATTGAAACTTTGATCTTCACTCTTTGGCCTAAATTAATCCCTTTTCAACCCTGATCCTTCTTTGCTGAAGCACTTTGTTGCTGGTTTACAGTGTCATAGCTGATATTAGGCCGTGGTGGGTTCCTGAGATTGAGGATCGTGCTCCAAATGAGTCAAACATGGATTTTGAACCCTGGAACTCCTTTCCTTTGATTTTATGCCACAGAATGGTCATTCTGGGCATTTTTGTCGATTGACTATGGCTGGAAAGAAAATAGATCATACATCATCTAAAACCCTGCAAAAACACACAAACTGTTATAAAATACTGCGGAAATGGTTTAAGACTGCGTCAGAGGCTTGGTGAAGGGGGATGGAGCTGTGCGAAATGGAGGATTATTGCAGAAAAACAAAGAAAAACCTCTTGCGGAAGCAAAAATAGGAGCAGATGGATTTTGGGTGCAAGAATGAATAAGAACGGTTGATCTAGAATGATCAATGGTTGAGATTTCCGGATGAAATATCTTTAGAAGATAATGGAGGGCGAAAAAAATTTGGGGTTAGATCTAATCTGGGCTGTCGGATTAGTATGATGGATGGCCGAGATCGATAGATGAAGCGCTTGGGAGAACAAATGTAAAGGGCGAAAGACTTGGGGGAGATCTGATCTGAACCATCCGATCAAAAGGATGAACGGTGGATATTGATCAGTGAAATGTTTAGGGGGAGTAGACAAAGGCAAAGAAAAGGGGGAAAGGTTTAAACTGGGACCATCTGATCTAGATGATGGATGGTTAAGATTTCGTGATGAGGCTTTCGGGAGCAAAGGGGAGGGTAAATGAGATGAGAGGGAGGTTAAAATAGAGCCGTAGATTTGGATTAATCAATGGTCGTGATAATTCAAAGGAGCGTTTGGGAGTAGATCAAATGGAAAGATGAATGGGGGACGGGATAAAATATGACCGTCCGATCTTATAGATCGACGGCTCAGGTTAAATCCGAAGAGTCATTGCGTGGGAGAAAAAGTGGTGAGGCGGAAAACAGCTGGTGGTATTCGCGCGACGTTGGAAGTGGTTTATGGTTTTTCAAAAATTTACGCGATTCCACACATTGATTGACACGTGGATTTACAATACCGCCCTCATCATGTAATTTTTAGGCGTTAAACCTCATGCACAGAAAAAATGCGAAATGCGATATCCGCCGTCGGATCAGGGGCTTCAGATTTGACGGTGTGGATCGCACGCGACGGAGGAAGTTGCAGGGCGCGGAGATAGTGGGATCCACGTGGTGGTTTGTGAATGGTCAGGAGTTTGTACATGGTGGAGGTAGGACCTGATAGAAGTGGGTCTATCGGGTTTCATTTCGACCGTTGGATTTGATGAGCGGACAGTTAGATTTAATCTTCGGGGCAGAGTTATATGGGCTGAAGAAAAGCTTAGAGCGGAGATCGGGTTTGATCCTGATCATCGGATCTTAGACATGGACGATCAAGATTTAACGATGGCACAAAGTCAAATGAGCAGAGGAGAAGGTAAGGGTGGGGATCGGGTTTAACAATGACCGTTGATCTGTAAAGATCAACGGTGGATATCCACCGAAAACTCAAACCGTTGGGTTTTATAAAATAACAAAGGAAATGAAGGAAAAAGGGTTCCGACAGGGGTTTTAAAGATTTTTAGGACCTTTAAGCGCCTGGTTGGGGGGCTTAAGGTCCTATGAGGAAGGGGCTTGCCAGATTTAAGCCCTCGGGGGCTGAAGAAAATTGTATATGGAAGAAGACTGTTTTAGGCTTAAAAAACAGTGTTTTTAAGGGAAAATGAGAGTTCTGGTAGCGGAAAGGAGGCTTCTTAAAACAAAATAAGGAAGAGAATAAGGTTTTAAAAGGGTTTTTAAGTGATTTTGAAGGTTGAAAGAGGCTTATGGATGGATTTTATGAAGAAAGAAGGGGATGAAAATGGGGTTTTTATGAATGATAAGGAGGGGTAAAATGAAGGGAAAGGGGGCTTTTCAGCAGTCTTTTCTTCATGCAAACAACATATTTTTCAAGTTTATGAGGGAAAAAATAGTGAAGATTAACTAAATGATTATTTAACTTCATAAGACTTCAAGAACTCACAATTTTGAACATGAATTGTTTCTTGAAGGCTACAAAAAATTTTTAGCCACCATTTGATATGAAAAATTTTATAGGTGGCTAACATGCCTATCATTTTAACAATTTATGTGATACATGTTGATATTGGTGGCCACCCACCTATTCCACCTAGAACCCTAGTCGATTTCTTCATTTTCCTTATTTATAACAACATTTACTATTTTTAGCAGTTTTTTCGACACCTGAACTTCTGGAGAAATTTTGACCCCCTAAGCGACGTTTTTTTGAGGTCTGCAACTATGAAAAATCCTATAGTAGTTGGAGAGATATTTCCGAAAAGGTATCGTATGCACCAAACGAAGATAACAAGACCAAGTTACGACCCAGAGAAGTTGGATGCCAAACTAGCCCCAATGGGGTCCACAAACCCTTGGCGTTCCATCTCTTGGGGTTAGGGTTTTGGTTGTTTAGGGTTTTCCATTGTTGTTTAATAATAAAAATTCCCTTGAGCCTCATTGTAACATAGTTCATAGGCATGTAGGCACCACATCTCTTCTCAGATATAAGCTACCATCGCCCGAGCTAGTTTATTTCTGTTCTGTATGTAAGCATATTTCAGTTCTTTGATATTAATGAAATGAAGTTTTATTTCTGTTGCACTTCTGTGTTTATGTTTATATATGAATTATATTGCGTTCATGCATAAGTTCGGATCAGTGGTATCAGAGCGGTCTACTCTTTCTTAGTTTTTCTTTGCATGTCCCCAACGAGGTCATGGTATAAGGAGTTAAGGATCGATATGGTTGAACCTTTGCAAGATCAGCCTCACAAACCCCGATGGCTTCCCATGGCAGAAGAAAAGAAAGACGAGGGAGCAGGAGATCCTTTCAAAATATTGCTCGAGGAGGCCCTCAAGAAATAGAGGAACGCGATGATGGATAACTTGCCCAGATCCTTCGACAACTATCCAGAGGCGACACATCTTCATCCGGTAGTCACTCTGGAGGTGCCACACCATTTAAGGTACAAGTCAACTTTGACATTCCCACATTTGAAGTCCAGGTAGATGCGGATGCCTTAGATAAATGGTTAAATATGTTGGAAGGATAATTTTCAGTTCACAACTTTTCCAACCGGGAAAAAATTACTTTTCCACTCCTGAAAGTCTCCTTCCATGTCAAGGACTGGTGGGAAACCTATTGTCAGTAAAAGGATGAGGGGGAACCCTCATTTTTCTTAGTTGCACCCACTTGGAATTATTTATGTGATGCCATCAAGGACCAATATTACCCTGTCGAGAGCTATGAATATAAATACACAAAGTGGACCACATTACGACAAGGAAGGGACCAATGTGCCAAAGTTCACAAATGGTTTTGATGCGCTTCACACAAAGCTGGGAATCAAGGGTTATTAGTAGAATTTGGTACTCAAGTACCACGATTGTTTGCATAAGTACATCCATGACAAAATGGAGTTCCTGGACATCTCCTAGCTTGGTGTCGCTATCGACATGCTGTCAAGATCGAGCAAAAGTTTAAACTGAAGAAGTAGGACTTTGGATCTGTGAATCCGAAGCAAGGGAGAGGCTCCCACAGACCAGTGAACAAAGGAAAAAGCCAAGTCGGGGTGACCCAGAACAACCCATCGAAGAGCAACCAAAGAAAAACACCAGAAAGACAAAAAAGGACACATGAGAGTGTTGTGAGTTCTATAAAAGCTCGACTCACAACATGAGTGAGTGCCGAGCCAAGAATTCACTAGTGGTTGAGCGGAGGGCTTCCGAATCAGATGCATGTTCTGACTCTGTGTAAGATCTCGATAAGGGGAATGATAAAGGGAAGTTGATTATTTATGCGGAGCCTAGTGCCACCATTGCCACCATTTCCACCACCAAGATCCAAAAGGATGAGCCCGAAGATCTAGAGGAGGGAGAGCGCCTCTTCCACTCATATATGTGGGTGAAGGGTTCTCCACTGCTATTCATTATCAACAACGAAAGGAAAAATAACCTCATTTCAGTAGAGGTTGTGAAGCGGCTAGGCCTATCTACCACAACACACTTATAACTGTACATCGTTGGCTCTCTTGACCAAGGATGAGATCTCCGCGTCAGCCAGTAGTAACACCTCCCTTACAACATTGAGCCCTTCACGGATGAGGTATTGTGTGATGTTACTCCTCTCAAAGTTTGTGATCTATTATTAGGCCAACCATACTTGTGGAAGCGACATCATGTGTATGAATCTAGGCCTCACACTATTATTATTACTTTGGGAAATAAGTTGCACATGATATCGGAGGTAGCACTGCTTACTGCCATATCTTTGATCACTGCGAAGCAATGCTGTAAGATCATCTCTCAGACCGCGAATTTTTTTTTCCTTATGGTTCGCCCTCATTTCTAGAAGAATATTGTGGCCACGACTTCCAGACAAGGCTCCCACATATGAAAACAACATATGGACAAGGTCGTGAAGGAGTATAGGGACATCTTCACCTCTCTCGCAGTGGTAACTCTACACTATTAGGTCAAACACTCCATCTATTTGACCTCAGGTGCGCCGCTACCCAATGGACCAATATATCAATGTTCTGTTCTAAATAACGATGAAATCAAGAGGAATATTCAAGATATCATACAGAAAGGGAACATCAGGCCAAGTTCTTCGCCTCGTGGGAGCTCGATCGTGTTGGTACAAAAGAAGGACATGACCTAGAGACTCTGTATTGACTATCAAGTGTTGAACAAGATCACTATCTCGAATAGGTATATGATTCCACAGATTTATGATCTACTGGACCAACTCAAGGGGGCCAAATATTTTGACAAGACTGACTTGAAGTCAGGTTATCACCAGGTACCAATCACACCCTTCGATGTGTGGAAGACTGCCTTCAAATCCAAGGAGGGCCTTTTTGAATGGTTGGTCATGCCTTTTGGATTGACGAATGCCCCCACAACCTTCATGAGGCTGATGGATGACATCTTGTGTCCTTTCAACAAATAATTTGTGGGGGTGTATTTGGATGACATCCTGATCTTTAACCAGAGTTGGGAAGAGCACCTCCAGCACATTCGACAAGTCCACCAAACACTGCAACAAGACAAGTTGTGTGCCAATTTGGAGAAATTCACTTTGGCATGACCCAGGTTCAATATCTAGGTTTGATCATCGATGAGCGAGGTGTGCATGTGGACCCAACCAAGATACAGTTCATTTGACATTGGACAGCCCCAACCACTCTAACAGAGCTCTGTAGCTTTCAGGGTCTTTCAAAATTCTATCGCAGGTTCGTGTTGGGCTTCTCACATATCACTTGGCCTTTGATTCAAGTCACAAAGGGAGGGGAAAAAGCAAAATTCTTTTGGTACAAATTTCGATAGAAGGAATTCACTGAGTTGAAGCATAAAATATGCTCTGCACCAGTGCTCACATTACCATACCTGCAACAACCATTTGAGATCGAGAGAGATGGCTCCGACTATGATATTGGTGCAATCCTTACTCAGTAGGGGAATCTAGTGGCATATCATAGTGAGACACTTTCAGAAACAGTTTGAAAGTATCCCACCTATGACAAAGAGATGTATTCCATTGTGCAGGCCTGCTGGAAATGGAAGAATTACATTCTAGGGAAGGAAACGGTCATCCAGACAGACCGCTGACCCTTGAAATTCATACAAACATAAGGGAAGTTGTAGAACGATCACCATTAGAAATGGTACACACACCTACAATAGTTCCATCTGAACATGAAGTACAAGGGCAACACCAACAATGTTGTAGAAGGCCTCAACTGACCGTCGGTCATGGCGCTGACCAATGTGCTCGACTCTTGCGGGCACAAGACTTCGGGGTGGCCGAATCTTTACAAGAGTGATACATAATTCAAAAAAACATACCAGAAACTCCTGGAAGGCAAGGAAGTTCCAAATTATCACCTCCGGGATGCACTGTTATGCCACCTGGGACATCTCCGTGCTCCTTCAAGCGAGCGTGCCAAGATGATTTGGGAAGCACATTATAGTCGGGTCGCTCGACATTTAGGGGTAGAGAAAACAATGGAAATATTGTAGAAGTATTTTCATTGGCCGAACCTTCGACAAGATGTTGGGAAGTACATCAGATCCTACACTTCCTACACCATTTCCAATCTAACAATCAAGAAGAAAGGCCTATATACTCCTTTGCCTACTCCCAGTAGACCTTGGGAATCCTTCTCCCTATATTACATGTTGGTTCTTCATTCTACTAATCATGGAAATGACTGTGTTTTCATGGTTGTCGGTAGATTCTCTAAGATGGCCATTCTGGCGGCCTGCAAGAAGAGTATCACAGCAAAATCCACTGCTAAAATTTTCTTTGAACGAGTGTGGGTGCACTTTGCGATCCCACAATCCATTATCTCTGATTGGGACAACAAGTTCCTAAGTACATTTTGGTCAAGTCTCTAGTCGATGTTGGATACCAAGCTCACTAAGTCCATAAATTTCCATCCCCAAAATTATGGACAAACAAATGTTGTCAACATTATTATCGTGCACATTCTGTGCATGTACAACTTGAAGCATCCTTGCACATGGGATGAAATCCTTCCCTATGTATAAAACAACTACAACCGAGCTCTCCATAGCTCCACTAGACACAACCCCTTTCAGGTGGGATTGGGATTCCAGCCACTATGCCCCATTGATGTTGCCATACCATTTGAAGCTACTCAGGCAGATTCGACTAATGTCCAATCCGAAGCTGACAGGGAAAAAAATTTAATTCATTGAGCGCATTTAGCACGTCTGCCAGCAGGTCCATGACATATTGGACATATCGACTAGTCATCCATAGTTCTATAATTACATCATGAATAATACCTAAGGATCCAAGGGTCTGTATAATTCCCTCCTTCCATCATCTTTCTAAAAAAAAAGAATCAACCCATCCATCTTTACTTCTTGTACCTGCAATATTTATTGATAAGCACCCCAAGCAAAGAATACGATACCAAAACATGATGTCAAGTTATATTTTTAGGGTTTTCTTGCAATCAAGAGGTCATCCTAGGTTTTCTTAAGTTAAACCCTAGATCATATTATTTTCTCTTCATGTCATTCTAGGGTTTATCCCACGTCATAGAATACTAACAAGCCCTAAAAATAAAATCATAGGGAATAAGTACCTTAAGATTATGGTTTCTAATTACTAGGGTTTATTATGAGCCATTTATAGTTCAAAATAGAAACCATAGAGCCATAAATTTAACCCTAAAACATATTATGATGGACCCTTCATAAAAAAAATTATATCAGACATACCTCATGGATACCTAACTGTAGTGTTTAGCACTTTAGGATGCCATGGTTCCTTGACAAAGCTACAGTGATGTTTATTGACCCTTTTCTATCTTCAATACTTTCTTTTAATGAGGCTTCAACTAGGTATATTACTGTTCTTCCAATGGGACCTTATTCTCCAATAGCTCTTTTCTACTATGTTAAAAAAATCAAGACTTATTTGCTACAAAAATTCACAGTAAAGATTCTTCTCATTGTATTTATCTATTGCCCGTAGATTCTTGGTTTCACTACATTTTAGAATGTAGATATGATTATCAAGGCAATTCCATTGGAAGGTTAGCCTTTTCAAATGACTGATTGTGCTATAGAGAAAAAGTATATTTGAATGATTAAATTTTTCACTCTTAGTGCCATAGATGTTTGATTCATCACAAAATTGGGTTTTGCAATCAATGACAGGAATATTATATATCTTGACTGCCTTCACTAATTGGTCCTTTTGAGGAGTTAGATCCTTCTCTGAGGATGCCCAGAAATTTGACTATGAAGTTGTTATAGTAGGATTTTCCTTTTGAGAAAATGTAAAAAATCCTATTTTTCAAAGCTCAGATGTTCGTTCTTCTTACCATAGGACTCAGATTGTTTTGAATATTTGAATTAGCCCTCCAAACTCTTGAAACAATGATACAATATCCCTAAAAAATCACTCTATTATGCACAAAATTTGTAGGTCTAATTACTTGGTGAAGGGCCGATATTGTAGCCAGAACTTTGATTAACTTTGGGATGAGTTTGATTCATTTCAATTCTTTGAGATAGAGATGTAGTTCACTATAACTTGTTTGCTATTTTAAGACCAGACCTTGAGAATTTTGTGCCCAGAATTTTTTCAAGCCTTCTTCTTGAACTTGGCCTTTGAGTATTCTAAAGATCCAATGTCTTCTTTGATGCCTTGAATTTTATTGATACTCCTTTTGATGTCTCTCTTCAATCTACCTTTCCTTATCTTGTTACATTATCTCTGATACCATGTTGATAAATCTAGGCCCCAACAAGATGGGTGATTTCTTATTTTTCTTAATAACTACTTCTAATGACTTTTTGTTTTCTTAATTAGATTCTTCTTCAACTTGATTATTATTATGTTCCTTTCATCAAGAAGTTACCTAAACATAAAGAACAATGAGAAAATAGGACACAATATATAGATGATCAACCAGGGCCAAAACCTTTCCCAATGAGAGGAAAACCCAAAAGAATTTGTCTTTTCTTATAGAACTTCAATTTGTTGAATTCCAAGACCTATGACCCTTGACCAAAAACCATTGCAAGACCAAGTCACAATTATTCTTGAAAACTTGACTTCTAGAAAAGTCAACCCAAGTCTCTTAGCTTAAAACCTATCTTCTCATCATAAGCTCTGACTTGCACCTGGACTGTGATTTTTGTCCCTTCATACAATAACCCTAACTTGCATGTGTGACAAAATTATGGTGAAGACAACTTCTCTTCTCCTTCGCTTGGGCAGTAGTCCTTTGTTCAATGAATTAGCTTGAACATAAGTTCTTATTTCATCCTTCGCTTGGCTTCTTGACTGAATGTAGTTCTGATTTGTTGTAGGTGATGAAATTCCCTAGCTACAATCTGCATGTGTGAGAGATTACCCAAGAGAAGACCCCAGAAAATACTCCTTTTTCGTTGACTTTTCTTCTCCTTTCTTCACTATGTTCTACACTTTAGATCAAGCATATTTTGATGTGATTGGATGCCCTTAAAGGTGGATGAATAGCCTTGTATATATAGTCTTCTTCCAAAATCTCAATAGGCTAACTTGATCTTATTATGCATACCGATTTGTATTCCTTTGAAGGCCGACTTCATGTGACATTATGACAAGGTATTGGAGGGTTTTCTTGAAATATTTGACTATACAATTTTTTCCTTTACATGATGTAACATTCCCAAATGGGTCTTCCATACATGAGAATGACTCAATTGAAATTATGACAAACCTAAAAGTACTCAATGGGTGCTTGACCTAAAAACAATTTTTCCTCGAGCATGAAACCTATGCCTCAATATTTCATTATGAAGACTGAACCTAGTTACATATTTCAACACCCACTAGCTTTGATTGAGCAATGGATTTCCTAATTAAAATGTTGACTTCCATTTACGACAATGCAATTTCCAAAACAGAATCAGAAAAATACATGACATATCTAGGAATGTTTCATAATTATGTGTTTTATTGTTGCGTTTCATTCTAGATTGAGTTTTGGAATTTTCCATGCTAAAAAAGGGAGTGCTCATCTGACTAAATCACCATCATTAGTGGAAGGACCAAGCCCTCCACTGCCTTCTCTAGTTTTTTTCGAGCCCATCCTCACAGGACTTCACTTCTTGGTCAAGATTCTACTTGTTTCGAGACTCGTCTTGGGTATGTTAAACTAAATATCGATCAACAACAATAACCTATTTCATTGAGCTGCAGTTAACTTTAATTTTTTATTTTTCTCTTGCTGGTTGTTATCTATGTTTTTACTTCACCCTCAACAAGGTTTCTTGTTTTCAACTGGGGCACTGATCTCATTTGTGCGTTCTTCCCTTAGCATGCTATACTCACCACTTCGAACCTGAGTCCCTTGTTTTGTTTTCTACTATTTGTCAAGTTTTATCCTTATGAAACATGCCAAGACAAAGAGATCTCTTTTGAAGGAGAGCTGGAGGTCATGATAGCCTTTGGAATACGTATGCTCCAACCAGAGTAAGTGTAGTGGTGAAATGATACAAAGAGTACACACCACTGGTAGCACATTAGGAAGTTGAGGATAATGAACACAAGGTGGAAAGAGAGCGTGAAGAGATTTTTGATACTGAAGTGCTTGAGTCGATCATTGGTTGGATACCTGATTTGGGCTCTAAGAGAGGGAGAAGTAATCAATGCCTCTTCATTGTGGAGCTGTATTGGAGGGTTAAAGAAATGTTGGGGAAAGTGTTATTCGATTGGAATGCCAACTGTGATGAGCTCCTCCTTAGGATGGAGGAGCAAAAAACACTATACGAAATCATGGATCAATGCCTTCATCATATTGGACGAGTCCTCTTGCATAATCTGGCGCCTCCTCCTCCGGCAAATGGGAACACACCATTCGAGTGTGGTCATTTACATAGTTTTTATTGTTAATGTTACGTAGTTATTTTATGTTATCTCAGCCTATGATCATATGTATTTTTTTAAGCATTAAACTCGTCTATGGGGCATTACAACCCAAGTTTTTATAACACCCCACCCCACATTTACCTTCTTTTACAAGCTCTCCAAGGTAAACATGAGTTGAGAGTTACTATGGCATGACCCAACCTCCAAGTTCTAGTTATCGAAGTGGGGCCTGGAACCAAAAACCTACTGATACCTCTTAGGAACACCAGATCACCCATATGTCAACCAACAACCTCTGGTGATCAGACCTTGAGCTGAAACTTCTTTTTTAACTGAATTCACAACCCAACCACACACATGTCAAGCTATTTATGCGTCTAGAAAGCTCCAACCGCATGCATGAGCCATCCTCCATGCAGCTGCAGTTGAAAATTCCTAGAACTATGCATGCGACCGTGAAATCAGTGCCACTTTTTCAGGGCTAGCTTACAGGCCATTGCTTATAATTGTTCAAAACTTTCCAGAATGAAGTCTACAACAATCACAAGTCTACACAAGTTATACTAGGCTCAAAATTTTCCCAAACATACCAAACATGTGATAAAAATTTCATCAAACGTGCGGTAAACATATTAACTACAGGTCATGAATGCATATATGATCATTGTATCATTCACTTCACTAGAGAATCATCAAGAAGGCTCACTGCCCTATCAAGATAACTACAAAAACGCTTGTTAAGCCATGCATTCATATAAACATACAATAAATTATTGAATCATGAACAAGATCCATAACAAGAGCACATAATTTAACCATGCCTATAACCAACATTTAACCAAAATGAAGCCATGAAAAACCAATCATAAAATCAACACAATAACCAATACATGTGCTCATTATTCTCAATAGGAATCAATACAAAAACACATATGCAAATTCCAACCAAGTTAGGGACTTCCACACACCACCCAACCATAGATTGGGTTGAACCAAAATTTTCTTTTAGCCAATCACCCTTGTGCCATATTCCAAGCATGGATGTGGGATCTCATGGGATAAACCAAGAAAAAACCAACCAGAGCTTCCATAGGCTAAACCACCTCAACCCTCAACCACAATGATTTCACCTAAACCAATCCATAAATCACCAAACCAACACAAGATTGGATGCCTTAGAATTTCTTCACCATACTGAGAGGAATTTTCCTATCTCCATGCACCTATCAAGGGCTTCCTGAAGAAAACCATCTCCACCCCCAACCCTTGGAATTTTCCTAACACCACTTCACCCGTATCCAAAATATTCCAGCAATCCAAAGCTAAACCAAGAATGAATACCATCACACCATGGCTATCTAGGAAATGGCAAGGCTAGATTGAAACCACTATCAATACAGGAAAATCCCATGCCAAAGACAACAATAATCATATAAACCAAATGCATGCACCATGCATTCAAATCGCAGCAAGGAAATCACACATGCAACCTATTACCTTCAAAATATTCCCGTTGTTGTTGCTCTTCCAATCTTCTCCTTGTGCTCCCTTGCTTTCCTTTACTTACTTCCTTCTTGTCCATTTCTTCCTATGCTTGTCCCTTGCTTGCTCTCTCTTTTCCTCTTGGAGCTCTCTTTCTGAAATTGATCCAAAACCAAAACTGATAAAATATGTGAACTGTTTCTTTGCTGCCCTTTTATCATTGATGTATAGTCTCTTCCTTTCATTTTTCCTTTTTCTTTCATTTTCCTCTAATTTCTCTCTATTTCCCTTGCATGCATATTTGTGTCTCTTCATCTCCCTTTGCTCCTATTTTCCTTTATTCTTTTAATTAATTTCCATTTATTTCCTTTTGCATTTTCCAATGTCTTTGCCAATTTCCATAAGCATTAACTAACCACAAGTGATGCCTACTATAATGTTTTCCCCCTCCATTCTGCTTGCAATACATGTCCCATGATCTTGGTCTTAGTTTTTGCCTTTAATATCCTTTATTACATGAAACTTTAACCCGAGACTGTTACAGTTTTGATCTTGTATCAACAAACATATTATATGTATTTTGACCGTTTAGATGAACTCTTGATCAAGCCTCGGATTTCGCTTTTGGTTTCGTTTCCAAGCTAGTAGGTCAAGGCATTTTGTAGCATTTGTTGTGCGATGTAACTATAACGTCAATTAAATATAAACTCCGAGTTTACAAAAATATATATATATTTTGAAATACTAAATTTACATATGAGATCGCCTTATTTATGAAATACGTTTTCTTCACACAATAATTTAGCTATTTTAATTTAAGGAGATATACATACTTTATCTTTTAACAATGGAACCTATAACATTAAAAGAAGAAAGTTACACCCAAAAAAAAAAACAAAACAACAAACCAAACCATTCCAACTTAAAAATTATGATTTCTTACATAATCTCTTTATTTCTCTAAAATAAATAACATCCCAAAACCCACCAAATTACATCATATTAATTTCTATGTATAAACTTAAAAAATTAAAAGCAAATGCTCAATCAAAATTAAAAAAAACCTAATTCATAAATTATATCATTTTTTATAAAATTATAAACATAATCTTTAGAAAACTATTTCATAAATTATATCTTATTTCATAAAATTAAATAATATTCAAACCCTAATTTTAAAATTCTAACTTAAAAAATAAAAAAACTAACTAATTAGTAATATATATCTAGTTCTATATTCAAATCCCAATCTTAAATTCAAGTTTGAAAAAAAAAATCACTTTAAAATAATTCTTGGTATAAATATAAATTAATTATATCCTTATGCTTATCACAAACTTATTTATAATTTATAAAACTATCCAAACTTCACACCATTAAAAAAAAACTCTAATTATTACATTATTTAAATACATTTTATTTATAATTGTATTAAAATATTATATTTTAGTAATATCTAATTAAAAAACATAATAAAATCACATTATATTTTAATCTTATTCCGTTTTTGCTTCATCATTAATAATAACAAGACTTTCCCACCATTTCCATTTGAAGACAAATAAACATATTTTAAACATTAAACAATAATTTATTACATATTTGCTTTATCAATAAAAAGACTTTTCCACCATTAAATAAAAATAAAAATTAAACCTTATTTTAAAAAGAATATTATTACATATCTCAAAATTAATACTATTTTATTTCAACAATTTTCTTTAATTACACTCAAACTCTTCAATCCACCATGGGTTCATGAACCTTCTTGATAAGGTTTGGTAAAATCATATCGAAATAAAGTATTTTTAAATATTAATTAATATTTAATAATCTTAATAAAAGATAAAAAACTCTTCTATGTTGTTGACTTTTATTTTTATAAGTTTAAAATATTAAAAAAAAATATTCCTACTAATTATGCTATATATATATATATATAATTAGGAAATATCATTTTAATGTTGATATTAACTTTTTAAGGTTGAAATGCACTTTATTTTTCATTATTTATTTAAAGATGTTGCATTTTAATTAATATGGGGATATGCAAATGAGTCCAAAGTAAAAAATGGTGTACAAAGTGAAACATAAACCCAAATTGAATTCACACGTGCCTAATTTTCCTCGGCTTGATGCAAGTCAATTTCTTAATAATTTGAATGGGAAAAGGTTGACTCAGCATTGTAAACGTTAAAAAATTTGATGTAGGTTCAATTTTTTTTCAAAATATTAATTTAAAATTTTAAAATATAATAAAATTTGAACTTGATATTTACATTATTTATATTTAGTTTTAAAATTTTTAATTAAATATTTTTAATAAAAATATAATGTTTTTTTTTTTTTTTTTTTTAGGTTTGGTAGGATTTTCTCCATGTCCAATATAACAACTCAATCTGGGGAGGAATTGAATCAATGACTTTACATTAAGGAATGTCTTAACACAACACCCAATCACCATCTATCCAAAACCTTCGTGGACAATAAAAAGAGAACGTTAAAGTGAAATATAATGGAGGTGTTAATTTATGAATTTGGAAATTAAAAGGATATTGATTTTGTTTAACTATTCTATGTTTTGGAGTTTTTTTTGCCAAAATCCTACTAAATGATTTTTGGTTAGATCATGTTTTTGTTGTTGTTAAAAATAAGTTTTTGAATACATAAATAGTTTCAGCACCCTGAAACCCCTAAAGCACTTGAATTGTGCATAATTAATACGACCAAATTCCTACTGGATTTTGAGCAAATTAGCTCGAAAATATGATCGGAAAACCTTCAAAACTTAAAACAGTTAAAATAGAGTGAGTAGGAAAATTTGATAATTGAAAATGTCAAAAACCATGGTTTTATGTGAAAATATATTTTGTTCAATAAACATTAAAATAACATTCTTTTCTACTTTTATTTGAGATGGGAAATACTATTACAAAGAGTAATGATTGTAATCTTATCTTTAATGATAGTCTTTGAGAACTCCTAAATCTTCACATGAACCTCTTTGAAATGCACAAGGAGAACAAAGGTTTCTACAACCAAGTTTATGTGCGAGCATTTAAGGCTAGGGAATTTAATCCCTTGATGTTGTCAAAAACACAAATAAGGATCTCAAATGAACGATAATTATTATGGTAAAGAACATGCTAATGTTGATAGTGATCCAATGAAGATGTTTTAAAGGAAAGAGTGTCAAAGATCAACAAAAGCCTTCCAATGAAGCAACTCAAGAGTTATCTAATGAATATTGATTTGAAAACTGCCATGGATATTCCATTGGACAATTTGTCACAATAGGTCTGATAAAATTGTACTTAAAATATGAAATCTATACTATGAGGATTATTTTTGTTAGTTTGTGTAGCATCAAACAAGTGTTCTAGCCTTAGATGATGATAAGAGGCTAAGCGACACAAGATATCCAAAACCCAGAAAAGGTTTCGCGAGATAAGCTTGGGAAAAACCTCAATGAAATTAATTTGCCATAATTAAAATATTTCTTAAGTCTAACTTAGGAAAAGTGGTAAGTTAAAGTTAATAAAATAAGGATGTTAGAGATTACTCTAGAAACTTCTATTGATGAAGTCTAATTGATCTTAGTCGCCGATAGATATTAAATCTGGTCATTGAAGAATCAATGAGATATTATAAGAGAATATTGAAGGGGTTGGATAGAGTATTAGTATCAGAGTGATTAGTGTGATCGAGTTGTGAGAGGAAAATCAAGCTACCCAGTTTGCAATCTTCAACAAGGGCGAAGTTCGAGCCAAAGGGAGAGCATCAAAGAGATGGAGCAACAGATAATTTGGGAGCAGGATTCTAGAGAGTTTCTTAGTGATTTTCCAGTACTGGAGAGGCAGGAAAAGGGAAGTCGAATAGATCTGCATAAGAGGTCATAAAAAAAGTGTGAATAGCCTGAAACCCTAGTGCGAGTTCCAGAAGGGGATTGCTTCAGTTTCCAGAGGCTGTAATATTATCGGGAAGGTAGAGTGATTTCATTCTAGAGGTAGAGAAAGGAAGGACGCCAAATCCCATGCTAAATTCTAGGTTGTACGAATGTCCCTTCAGCTAGTAGTGTGCATTTTAGGTGGCTAGTGTAAGAAGTGCAAGAAGGCCAAGGGAGGATGAGTTCATTGCACAAAGAGATATTTATCTCTAGATTTATTTGCTAGTTTATTTCTGGAGGATAACCAGTTGAGCATCCAATTGTAATAATTTCCAAATTGTTGCATAATAAAAATAAACCCTCATTTTTTGCACGTGTTTTCCCTTCGAGGGTTTTCCAGGGACTTTTAATCCAAAAATATTGGTGTCATTTTTATTGTGTGTGCATCTATTTCGTAGTTCATGGTTTATAATTCCACAACGTTTTTATTGTGAATAATTCATCAATGATTTAATCGTTATTTCCTATAAAAAATAAACTACTAACAAGTTAGAAGATTAAACCCCGATTGGTGAATTTGTGGAAATTTCACATGGTATAAGAGCAAAGTTGATCATATCAGAGGCAAAAGGAAGAGAAATTGTGCAGTTTCAGTGATCCATGTTGTCTCACTTCCAGGATGCATACAAAATTGCATTTAAAAGAGCATGTAACCAAGAATGCATACATATAAAAGAAGAGGAAAATAAAAGTCAACCATGAAAAATATAGACACACACAAGTTGATAACGAAGTTCATCCTTGGTGGACTATGTCTCTGGGCCCTGCTCAATCTGTGGAGGACTCTTTCATTTATTCTTAGTGAAATAAAGATGCATACAAATAAAAATTACACCTTGTACCTCCACTTCCAGGGATGGCCTGAAAATGCATTACTCTACTGAAGAAATAGACAACACGGTTGGATTCCTGTGAAATTTCATGAAATCTGACTATAAACTTGACCTCGTTTTGTATTTGTGCCTCTAGGGAATCTCCAAGCTTCCACGCAGATTCCCTCATAGGAATATTTTGGGAAGGATTATTCCTTATCTCGATCCTCGTGCACACAAGGTTCCGCAGGTTTGGGTTGTTGGTTTCAAGCTCTCCCCGTTGCGTGTCAAAATGGAAAGTTTAAATAAAATGCAAAGGCAGAGGTTCGAATGTAGCGCTTGTTGGCGCGTTGGTTATATCATTGAGTTGTGGCCATTGGCCAACCCTGAGGTCACAAGTTTGACCCCCAAGATGACCGGCCCATCAAATTACAATTTTAAACTCCTACCGTTTGTAACGTTTGGCGGGTTCCGTCATTTAGTGTCACTGTTCCACCAATGCGATACACAGGGTTTGGCGGTTCCAACAACTTGGTGGACCGCCAACCTAATTTAGTTGACCATCACTAACTCACCACCTATCTGCAAAATTGCCTCTAAATTCAACGAAATCGCCAATCTAGCTTCCGCGAATTCACCTGGAAATTGCATCACTAAACCTAGCCGAGGTTTGCTAGAATTGTCACCAAAATAGTCGAATCACCAAATTTAACCGTAGCTAGTTGCTCTCCAAGTCAGCCGCCAGATTTGGCCCAACCCATGCCCACTTGATAATCACAGGGTACCATGTGGTGCCTTGTTATTGGACCACTTGACGACCCTATATTAGGCCTTGTTAGTGTCCTATGTTATACTGGTCAAAAGTCAAGCTTAGTCTTTTCTAATATTTTGGTAAATTTGTAAAACATTCCTATGATATCTTAGAGATCAAGTTATTAGGTTTTTGAGAAAAGTGTGAGATCATATGATTGGTTTGAGTCTAAGTAGGGTTATGTTTAAAATGTTTCAAATAATGATGGAAATAGTCATTGATTTCCTAAGATCTAAGTTTAGTAAGTTTAGGGGAATGTGTCAATCAAGTCATGAGTGAAGGTCATAAATTTTTTTAAGTGAGTCATCATTGAGTCAAGTTCAATGGTGTCTTGTCAAGTGATTTGCAAGGTCGAGTCATCATATCATCATCATTACAAGTTGGTGCTGCGCTCATCATTTGCATTGCACTTTAATATTTGAAATTTCGACCAATAATTGTAAACAAAGGAGGCTTGGAACGCGTGAAAGGTGACAAATGCATGCATTTAGCTCTAAAAAAGCCTGCATTGAACCAATTTCTCCTCCTCCTCAGATGTTTTGAACAACCAAAGGAAGTTACTGCAGTTTGTTTACAGGGTTTCACTGCGCTTCTGCAAAATGGAGGTTTTCTTGTGTCACAATCACACTCAGGTTCCAAATTTCTCTTCTTTAAGATAATTCACGTTGTATGCTATCAATTTTATCTTTAGTAATTGAGAAAAGCGCTCAAAAAAGTTTTCAACCCTCATAACCTATAAGTCTCTACATTTTCTTGCTGTGCTACTGTCAAAGCATTAAAATTTTGATAAGGAGGTTTTTAAAGACTATCAACATCATAAAAAAAACTATTTTCCTCTTCCAAAGACCTCAACACTTGGTCAAACCCAAGCAAATGAATTTCGTCGCGCTTAGTCATTGCGCTTTTGCTGTAGGTGGTGATTTCCAAGAAGGGAGGTTTGCAATTTGGAAAAATGTTTTCTAATAGGTACTTGATGATTTATGGGTTGTATTCCACCCGTTTGACACATTCAGAAGTACGGGAGATGGTCAATAGTATGAAAATGATGAATTCGATGCACTTTTTCTGTAGGGGATTTGTTGAGTTTTTTATTGTTTTAGAGGTCAAATTAAAGATTAGTTTCTGACCAACTGGAGATGAATTTTGGAAAAAAAAAAGGAGTTTTTTTCAAAAGTGGGCCAAATAACAAAAAACTCTCTCATAATTTACCCAACTATCTGTTGGGTGTGGAGCTTGATTATCTTGTTTATTTTGTATCACAGCGTTGGACCCCTTTACCTTAATGGGAGCAGCGCTCGCATACACATGGTCATGACACTGGGGGTCCGGGGGGGGGCTACGGCTATGGGCCCCCCTGGCGGGGGGTTTCGGGGGCAGCGCCCTCGAAGCTAAAAACAGATGTAAAATTGCCTTGTAAAAGTATAGTAATTTCTAGTCAATCTGGGTCGTTCATTAGGTGGATGATCTGATGGTAGAAGTTATGTTTAGTTTAAGGTTTTTTTCCCTAGAAGGCAACCCCTCGCTTTGTATGAAGGTATTGTATTGCAGCTGTGTATTGTATGTGTATTCTCAGAGCGAGACACAGATAGGGAGATTGTGAGAGAGAACAAAGGATATTACAACGGATCTACTGTAGGTTGTGTCTCTTCATTTTGCTGGATAATAGAAAGGAAGGATTGGCTGTTTGGGGTGGACGTAGCCCAAACTGGGTGAAACACGTATATTTTTGTCTCTCTGGTTTTATGTGTTTTGTGTGCCTGTGTTTTCCGCATATTTTGTGTGTTGCATTGCTCTGTAATACATAATTTTCTAACAACTGGTATCAGAGCCAAAGGTCTATTTGTTTGATAAACTCGCAGGAAAGAAGGGTTCCTGGTTCGAGTGGGAGAAATGGTAGAAGATGGTAAATTTAGGGTCGAGAAATTTAACGGCCAAAACTTCCCGCTGTGGAAGATGCATATGGAAGATTATATGTATCAGAAAGACCTGTACCTACCATTGAGCAGAAAAACAAAGAATCCGACAACTATGACAGACGTAGAATGGGAGATTCTCGATAGAAAGGCACTTGGAACAGTACGGTTGTGCCTCGCGACATCGGTAGCCTTCAATATTTCGAAGGAAACAACAATAAAGGGTTTGATTAAGTCATTGGCGAAACTATATGAAAAACCCTCGGCCTCAAACAAGGTGTTTCTTATGAAACGTTTATTTAATATGAAGATGTCGGAAGTGGATTTGTTGCAGACCATTTAAATGATTTTAATACAGTTACCAGTCAGTTAAGTTCTATAGGGGTAAAATTTGATGATGAATTTAGGGCTCTTTTATTTATGTGCTCATTTCCAGAAAGTTGGAATGGTTTAGTTATGGCCATTAGTAACTCTGTCTCTGGATCTAGTACTTTAAAGTTTGATGATGTTGTCGGTGCTATCCTTAGCGAGGAAATACAACGGAAAAGGTCCGGTGAGACATTGGGTAATGCTTTGAGTGCAGAGTCTAGGGGAATAATAATGTAAAGAGGAAAGAGCTTAGGATATCGCAGTAAATCAAGGAAAGGCAGATCCAAGTCCAAATCG
Source organism: Pinus albicaulis (assembly GCA_034641835.2). Lineage (NCBI taxonomy): Eukaryota > Viridiplantae > Streptophyta > Pinopsida > Pinales > Pinaceae > Pinus > Pinus albicaulis. The sequence goes on along the minus strand of CM076572.1, from coordinate 62,380,471 downwards.
GGGATAGTGTGGTGGAAATACGGAAAGAAAGGACACCTGAAGAAAGAATGTAGATCTCGGAAGGGAAAAGAAGGAGACGCACAACAAGAAAACAATCATGAAGAAAATATGACAGGTGATGTGTTATAATATGCTTTGATTCTTTCTTTTGAAAATGTTACTGATTCCAGGGTGGTAGATTCAGGGGCCTCATTCCATGCCACACCTGATAAGAAATATTTTCATGACTATGTTCAAGGAGATTTTGGACAAGTTCGTTTGGGTGATGATAAACCCTATAAAATTGTTGGAATGGATAAAGTTATTGTAAAACAATAGAATGGAAACCAATGGATATTAAAGGAGGTAAGGCATGTTCCAGATCTGAAGAAAAATCTGATTTCAACAAGGCAGTTAGGCGGTGAAGTTTGTGTGACAAGTTTCATAGATAAAACTTGGAAGGTCACCAAAGGAGCCCTGGTAATAGAAAAAGGTGAAAAGGTTGGTACATTGTATTTATGCAATGGTATTTCTAACTCTGTTAATGCTTTAGCTTCCAAAGGAGCAGATGCAACATTATGGCATCATAGGCTTCGACACATGAGTGAGAAGGGGATGGAGATTCTTCACTCAAGAAATTTGTTGCCGGGTTTGAAGAATGTTGATTTGGATTTCTGCGAGAATTGTATTTATGGAAAACAGAAGAGTCAGATTTCTTAGAGTTGGGAAAGAAAAGAAGAGCGATAAATTATAGATTTTGCATACAAATTTATGGTGACCTACTCAGGTATCATCTCTCGGTGGCTCTCGTTATTCTGTTACTTTTATTGATGATGCAACTAGAAAAACTTGGATTTATTGTATTCAAAATAATCTGATGTATTTGATACTTTCAAGAAATGGAAATCTTTGGTTGAGATTGAGATAGGAAATAAGTTGAAGTGTCTCAGATCAGACAATGGAGGTGAATATTGCAGCAAAGGGTTTGATAAGTACTGTTCAGAGCATGGAATTTGCAGAGAGAAGACAGTTCCAAGAACACCACAAGAGAATGGTGTGTCAGAAAGGATAAAAAAAACAATCATGGAGCGTGCAAGGTGCATGAGATTGCATGAAGGAATGCCTTTACAATTTTGGGCAGATGCTATAGATATTTTTGTTTATCTAATAAACAGAGGGCCTTCAAGTTCCTTGGATGGTGGTATTACAGAGGAAGCATAGACAGGTAAAAAGGTAAACTACTCTTTTTTAAAGCCTTTTGGCTGTGAGGCCTTTGTCCATATTAATAAATAAAATAGAACAAAGCTTGAGGAAAAATTAAAGAAATGTACCTTTATTGGATATGGTGTTAATGATTTTGGTTATTTCTTATATGATTATGAAAATCACAAAATCATTAGGAGGAGAGATGTAATATTCAATGAAAAGGTCTTGTATAAGAATCAGTTTCAGGAAAAGAAACATGAAAAAGAACATAAAGAATACACAGTTCTTGATGAGATCACAGAAAAAGTAAAGGTGCCTGAAAATAATAATAATCAACAGTCACAACAGCAACAACCACCAAAACAGCAACAGGCACCTCAAACACCTGAAAGTGGTGTCAGAAGATCTACCAGGATAGGTAGACCCCCTGAACGATACTCCCCTTCATTATATTATTTATTGTTGACTGATTCTGGTGAACCCGAATGTTATGAAGAAGCAATGCAGGTTGAAACCAGGAAGAAGTGGGAGCTAGCCATGGAAGAAGAGATGGACTCCCTAATACATAACCAGACTTGGGACTTAGTCAGGTTGCCTGCAGGTAAAACAACATTGCAGAATAAATGGTTTACAGGCTGAAGGAAGAAGATGAAGGAAAACAAAAGTACAAAGCTAGACTTGTGGTGAAGGGGTTTGAACAAAAGAAAGGTATTGATTTTGATGAAATATTTTCTCCTGTTGTTAAGATGACTTCAATCAGAACTATTTTAAGTCTTGTAGTAGTAGAAGATTTACATCTTGAACAGTTAGATGTAGAGACAACATTTCTCCATGGAGATTTGGAGGAAGATATCTATATGGAGCAACCAGAAGGATATGAGGTCAAAGGGAGGAAAAATTAATGTGCAGGTTAAAGAAGAGCTTGTATGGCTTAAAACAAGCTCCAAGGCAGTGGTATCTAAAATTTGACAGTTTATGGCTGAACAAGGTTATACTAGATGTCACTTTGATCATTGTGTTTATATGAAAAAGCAAAATGATGGCAGCCATATTATATTGTTATTGTATGTAGATGACATGCTTGTTGCAGGGTCTAACATGTAGGAAATAAATGTGCTCAAAAGAAAATCAGAAAATTCTTTTGCAATGAAGGATTTGGGAGCTGCAAAACAAATTCTTGGTATGAGAATAACTAGAGACAGGAAAAATCTCAAATTAACACTGTTTCAGAATGAGTACATACAAAAGGTGTTGAAAAGATTTAATATGCAGAATGCAAAACCAGTTAGTACACCTTTTTCTAGCCATTTCAAACTTAGTAAGGAGATGTGCCCCAAGACCCAAGAAGAAATGGATTATCTGTCTAAAGTTCCATATGCATCAGTAGTTGGAAGCTTAATGTATGCAATGGTCTGCACAAGGCTTGATATTGCACATGCAGTGGGAGTTGTAAGCAGGTACATGAACAATCCAGGAAAAGAACGTTGGATGGTAGTAAAATGGATTCTCAGATATTTGAGAGGTACCACAAATCAAGCATTATGCTTTGGTCGTTCAAACATTTCTACAGGGATATGTTGATGCAGATATGGTAGGTGATAGAGATAAAAGGAGGAGCACTACAGGATATGTATTTACTGTAGGTAGAACAACTGTCAGTTGGGTTTCAAAAATCCAAAGTGTTGTTGCAATTTCAACAATAGAAGCAAAGTATGTTGCTGCTACAGAGGCTAGTAAGGAAATGATTTGGTTACAAAGATTTATGGATGAATTGGGTAAGAAGCATGATATGGGCACGTTATATAGCGATAGCCAAAGTTCCATTCATCTTGCAAAGAACTCAACATTTCATTCCAGGACTAAACACATACAACTCAAGTACCATTTCATACGGTTAGTATTGGAAGATGGACAATTGAAGCTGGAAAAGATACACACTAGCCAGAATCCTGCAGATATGCTAACAAAAGTTGTAACCAGGGAGAAACTGAGAACATGCTCAGTTTCAATTGGTCTTCAAGGATGACGATGAAGATGAGAAACAACGAGGTCCAAAGAGGAGTCATTGTCCAACAAATGAAGCAGTGGTGGAGTTGCTACAATCAGTCTCCAAGTGGGAGATTGTTGGGTGTGGAGCCTGATTATCTTGTTTATTTTGTATCACAGTGTTGGACCCCTATACCTTAATGGGGCAGCAACGCCGCCCGTAATTAAACGCTGTCTGGGGGGTCCAAGGGGGGGCGACTGATCTAACAATAGAAGTTATGTTTAGTTTAGGGTTTTTTTCCCTAGAAGGAAACCCCTCGCTTTTAATGAGGGTATTGTATTGTGGCTGTGTATTATATGTGTATTCTCAGAGTGAGAAATAGATAGGGAGACTGTGAGAGAGAACAAAGGATATTACAATGGATCTGCTGTAGGTTTTGTCTCTTCATTTTGCTGGATAATAGAAAAGGAGTGGCTATTCGGGGTGGACATAGCACAAACTGGGTGAACTACGTATATTTGTGTCTCTCTGGTTTTATGTGTTTTGTCTGCTTGTGTTTTCTGCATATTTTAGGTGTTTCATTGCTCTGTAATATATAATTTTCTAACACTATCATGGTTTGGGATATATATAATGACCTTTGAGGCCTATTTTTCGAAGAATAAAATTCTCTATTTTTTTCATGTTTCAACCATTCCTTGTTAGTGCACTTTTCTAACAGTTGGAAGCAAATTCGTGAAAAAAAAGAGATTTTTGTCAAGAATGGATCAAATAACAAAAAACCATGTCATTTTTTACATAGATGTTACAATTTGGGAATTACAGGTGTCACTTTGAGACCCATTTTTCACAATTTCACCAAGCCAGATTTGTCGACAGAGTTCTAGATTTTTTTTTTGAATTCAACTTGGTGGATCTCCAAATTGGCATAATTGACTCCAAATTGATTTGGATGATAAATTTTGAAGATTTTTCTACACAATCCCATGATTTTCTCTTCAGTTAGCATATTTTTTGTTAGTAAAAAACCAAACCCTAGATACGAGGATATGGGAAGATTTTCCAAATATTTTATTCCTAAATCATTTTGACCTCTTCCTATCTTTGGGAAAAGGATGGATTTCGACTTCCTTAGTCTAGGTATGAGCTAATTGTATATATTTCATGAATTATAGTGTGCAAAAAGTTAATTGGGGAGTAAAAAGAGAGATATTTTCTTTGATATTGTAAAATGTGGAGTTTTAATACAAGTGAACAATACAAAAGTACATAGCTCTTTCCCGTGTCATTAGCTTCTGGTGATGTACTTATTTATGCATTTATGTGTTATTTTCTAAGTTATTCATGAACATGTTCTTCTTTCCATTATTTGAATGAATAGTATATGTTACAAAATTAAACCTAGATAGACACTATGTTTTATTCCATTTCAAATAATACCAATGTTTTTCACCTAAATTTAAGCATAAAATTCATCCTTGATAGATGCTTTATGTTTAATGGGATGTAATTCGTAATTCCTCTACCCTATGCTTCAAAAAATTTAAAGATCCAGAATTTTTGGCTACCATTCCCTAGTCATAAATCTGCTCCATAACCAATTATTGATCACTTTAATCAATCATACTCCATGTCCAATATATATATCTATAGCTATGCCATCAAAATTTTAGAAACCTATTCCTCTTTGATCTTATTACCTAGCCTAGAACCTAAGATAACCAGTCATCTAAGTGACTGAAGATTCATATAGAGAGGTCCCTCTCTAAATTTGGAAGGGATAGATTCCAATTTTAAAGTGGTTTGTGGTTACCTTTGGGTTCCCCTCCTAATCCTGGATGAATTACGAAGTGATAACATAGTGGCATCGTTGCTGGGGAGTGAAAGGTTCCATCTTCCTTGGGAAAGAACCATCAATTTGCAAATCTGATTATTGGTGGTGAACAATGATCAGATATAAGAAGGTTGTGCATTATTCACCTTGCAACTCAATTGTTAATGAGATCTAGAATTTAGATTTCAACGTTCCACTGATGACTCTATTGGCTTAAGATGAGTTCTATATCTGCAAGTTATGCTTCTTTAAATCATATTCATATTCCAGTTTTTCCAAATCGCATGCCTCATGTAGAATGGAAAACTTATCTGCCTAGATTCAAATATGGAAAAGGAGACGATGCTACTCTTCATTTGGTCAAATTTCACATGCATGTACACAAGATAAGAGTTCAATTTCATGAGTACTGCTTGATGAAGATGTTTATGGTATCCTTGGAGCGAAATGCACAATCATGGTACAAAATATTACCAAATGGTTGCTTGTTTTGTCTTAGATATTTTCATATTGTATTTTATGAGAGATATAAAGAATTTTAACTGTCCTTGTTACTGGTCAAATACCGTTACCCACATTTTGAAAAAATTATTGAGCATTTGGAAATTTGTTATGAAGATGATCAATTTATCGATGATGAGATTATAGAGGCATTTCATGAGAATCCTTTTCAACATTAGGAGGAAATAATAGAGGTTAGTTTCCAAGATATTCAGGTGGATTTCCAAAAGGAAATAGTTTCTCCAAGACTTGAAAATGAAGCAGATCAAGATCCTGATGAAGATAATCATGATTCATCCAATAAGTTCAATAATATGTACAACAGGTTTGTTCTCTTGAGCTTGATGAACATATTCAACCGTTTTCAAATGGCCAAGAAAGGGAGGAGGATAGTAGATAAATATTTTCTTCATGCCATTCAATTTCTCAGTTTTCTTCTCATGAAGAAACTTATGAAAATCATATCTATGAAATTGCATGCATAAAAACTTTAGGCAGCGAAATCATTCATGGTGATAACTACCTAGAGTTGCAAGAAAATAATGAAGAAGAGAAAGTTTCTTTATACCCCTTGGATGGTGAGGAATCTATTCATGATTTTACATCTCTTAAATTGACATATCCAAAAGTTTTTAAAAGCTAAGATGACACTCTTGTTGATATACATGAAGGGTCATTTGTAGACATTTTTTTTATTCAAGATGTGGTTGCCTAAATTGAAGATTTACAAGAACACACAAACCTTGTCTCTAATATGGATGATAGGAAAGATCAAATTGTTGCATTTCCATTTGAGAAGGATCGACCAAATGAAAGAATTCATGATAAAAAACAATTAACAATTATAAAGTCAGGATGTGTTTTTTTATTTTTACTGACCAAATAAAGGTAGACGTTCATGATCTCCAAGACCCTTTTGCCAATTTGTTGCAGTCATCAAGGAATATGGATGTAATTGTATTTATGAATTATGGTTATTAGTTTCAGTTGAATTTTGAGTTGTCAATTGTAATTTTTTTTTCCACTTCAAAAAAATGAAAGCAAAGTCCAGTCATCAAGCCATTTTATTTTATGGTTACACTGGTTTTTTGACTTCACTTGATCAAGCAAATCGTGGATCAGTTAGAGTGAGTAGGTGTGTGAATAAGATCAACACTATGAGCACCTTTTTCAACAATGTACCAGTTTCCAACAGTTTTTTTTGGCAGATTGGTATTACTTTTCAACATTCATTTTCAGTTTGTATGGTGGTTCTGGTTTCAGATCAGGAATCAGGTTGTAGAATGTAATTTCCAGGTTGGGAATAGCCCAATGTTTTGGCACATGGTATACAATGTTCTTTGGCACCTCATAGGGAGGATGCCATCCCCATTAGAGCCAATGTTAGTGTCTTATGCTATAATAGTCAAAATCCAAACTTAGTATTTTCTACTATTTTGGTAAATTTGTAAAATGTTATTATGATCTATTAGAGATCAAGTTATTAGTTTTTTGAGAAAAGTGTGAGATCATATGATTGGTTTGAGTCTAAGTAGGGTTATGGTTAAAATGTTTCAAATAATGAGGGAAATAGTCATTGATTCCCTAAGTTATAAGTTTAGTAAGTTTAGGGGAATGTGTCAATCGAGTCATGAGTGAATATCATAATGGATTTGAAGTTTTCATCATTGATTCAAGTTCAGTGGTGTATTGTGAATTTAGTGGCAAGGTCGAGTCATCATATCATAATCATTACAAGTTGGTGCTGCACTCATCATTTGCGCTGCACTTTCATATTTGAAATTACAACCAATCATTGTAAACAAAGGAGACTTGGAACACATCAAAGGTGAAAAATGCATGAATTTGGCTCTCAAAAAGTGATCGAACCAGTTTCTCCTCCTCCTCAGATGTTCTTAACAAACAAAGGAAGGTTTTGCGCTTTGTTTATAGGGGTTCACTGCGCTTTTGCAAAATGGAGGCGTTCTTGTGCCACGATCACTCTCAGATTCCAAATTTCTCTTTTATAAGATAATTCACGTTGTATGCTGTCAGGTTCTGTTAGCACAATTATTTGCTAAGTCATGAGTCCATTCCATAGTTTTATTTTAAGGATTAAATTTCAAAAAATTTCAAAATACTTTTTTTTTGGGGCGCTACCGGAATTTCTGGAAGCACTTGTTTCTTTTAGCCTTTCAGACTGTTTTTTATTTCCTGTTTTTGTCTTTTTATTTTTATTTCCAATGCTACTGGAATTTCTCGAAGCATACTTTGTTTTTAAAATAAAACAAAAAAGCGCATACAATTTAGTAGTACCACGTGTCATAGTGTTAATACGCATCAAACATTTTTTATGTCTTTTAGGATAAAATGATAGGTGTCATATTACAGTCAGTTAGCTAAGGTCAAGTCATTGTATACGTTGAGTCACATGTGTCATCCACAGTTAATGACTGAACCATTACCTGTCATGCTTGTCTACGCCAAGTCAATCATCCATGTATTAAGGTATGTGTTTTTCTGAATCAGAGGGATCATGGTGATTTCACCACACGCCATAACCGTTTGGCTGGCTACACAGCAATGCTGCCGGAAATTCTAGCCAATCAACATCACAATTTGTAGAGGTGACTGCAAGTCATAAACACACCTTCCATAAGCCATTTAGAGCTCCCATATGGAAAACACAACCAACTGAAGGTGGTGATGGTGTGTCACATGGTGCACATCATGATTATGAATATTTTTAGTGATGGAGGGTGATTTTCATGGGGTGATGAACCAAGATTTAGTTTTAAAACCACCTAAAAAACAGGAATTCTGTCATTCTAAATTTTAGCTGCTAAATTCGAATTTGCTGAGAGTCATAGTTGGAGAAGAATTTTGGATTTAAGACAAGATTCCATAAGAGAATACAGGCCACACCTGTAAGGTAAAAAATAAATGACTATGTCTCCTGCAAATGATAGGTGGCAGAATAAGAAGATGACTAAAACAGGTGGTAAGATAACCGAATAGAGCCACATGGTGCAGATTTGGTTGATGATAATTCGAGGGTAAGAACTTTGTTTATGCGGTCAGGGTGGTATCCTCTTTGTACCAGGTTGGGGAGCTCTCATTCAGGGGTTGCTCAAGAGTTTTCTAACTGCTTTAATGGACATGAAGCTTTAGTTTATGGCCTCACTTTGCAGGTTTCTGAAGACTCCCTTGCTGAAGTCTTTATCCTTCCTCAGGAAGGAGAAAGGTGGTTCAAGGGACAAGTTATTACAGGAGGTGATCTCAACAACTTCCTCAAGGATGTTCACAGAGATCCAAATTGGGCAAAAGGCATCCCAAGAAGCTACCTTAAGGATGACTGGGCATAAGCTATCAAGCTTATCAAAATATACCTCACATGTGAAAGGAGGTATACAATGGTATTCCTCTATCACATGAGGTTTATTTTCCATATTGCAGGGATGAAGACATTGAATCTGCCATTTTTATTGTTGAAAAGCCTGACCAAGATGTCAGCAAGCGTTCAGACCCATAATGATGTTTTTGAGTATAGCTTGTACCATCAAGCTTTGACCAAAGTTCTGGTTGAAGAAGAGTTGAGGAAGAGAAACCAGACTTGGGACCACTTTCTATTCTATAGGGCAGGCCAACCTGCACCTACACCTCTAGTTCCAAAGTTAAACCCTCAGCCTGCAAAGAGAAGAACAAAAATAAAGGTCCAGAAAGAAAACATTCATAAGAAGGCCAAGGGAAAAAAAGAGAAAATTTTCTGCAGGAAAAGTTGAAAGAAAGGTGGAAAAAGGAGAGAGCTCCCCATCAAGCAAGCCCAAGTCCATGAAGATAGTACCCCATGTTCCTCCATTTCCAAATGTCTACACTAGAGCCATAAGAGGAAGGTTTGCAACAACAGATAAGTCAAAAGCGCAGGTGCTACCAAAATTTCTTGAAGCACATATTCAGAAAAAGTTGCAGAAGGAGTATCAGCCTACACCATCAGATGAAGAACTCCTCAAGGATGCTGGATATGAAATCAACAACAAGAAGAAGAAATAAGAAGCTAAACCTATTTCTAACACCAGAAAGAGACATAATAGAGATATCAATAAGTTTAGGCTTAAATCCAAGGCTCTACACAAGCCAAGCCTAATGACATAAGTCATTGATATTGAAGGGAAACCTGAATGTTCAAAGACAAGGAAATCAGAGAAATCCATGAATAAAAACAAGAACCCAACCCCTTCAGAACAACACTCAGAGCCCTAAAAAAGAATAAAAACACAAAAGGTTTATAAGGAGGACAAAGACCTTGTCAAGGAGGCAACTGCAAAAGAAACTAGATCCAGAACATTAACTGCTGACAGCAAAACTGATTTAGATAAACTAGCTGAAGCTGCAACACACATAGAGGAAAGGTAAAAAGGTTTTTGGTACTAATTCCTTTTTTCTTATCAATTACAAATTTTTAACAACAACCTAGGTGTCATGGAATACAAGTTAGCACAAAATATTCAACTTTTTTTGTGTATGTTGAAAAAATAAACAAGGCGCTATCGGAATTTCTGGTAGCATTCCAGATTTTGCGCTTACAGGCTTTTACCAAAATTTCCGGCAACATTGTTTTAACTGAATTTTGACACCTGTCAGCAAGTTTTTCCGAGCCAGTTAAGGATGGATAAGAACCCATAACCAAATGGATAATACTGTGTGATGGTGAGAGGTGGTTATGAGGTTGTTGGAGGTCTTATTAAATGGAGCTACATGGTTATTAAGGAACCAAGACACAAGGAGATAATTCAACAGAAAAAGGGGCAACATGGAAACACACTCAACATGCCAGCCCATAATTATTCTCTTCTTCTTTTTCCATCTGTCCTTTCTGTTAGATTTTGAGGAGATAAGGATGTATTGTCTTATGAAACATATGTGATGTTAGAATTAATGTTTCCTTATTTTTAGAAGAGATGTAGTTGATTCCTCTCTTGCTATACATAACACTTGTAAATACTATTTCCAGGTTGGATGTTAGTCTACCTGAAGACTGAAAATAATAATAAAAACATTTTTTCTTCATGTTGGAGAATTTTTTGATTCAAGGAACATCTAATGTGTGGTGGGTATCTTTTCTTTGTTAATTTCTTCTAAAATATGAATTGAAACAACTAGTAAGGTGTGAGTTACTAAGCTGTTAAAGGATTTAGCATTAAATTATCTGCTTTCAGTTTTCTGCAACTTATATGTATGTAATAGAGCATGTCAGTGAAGGTTTCATAAAGGATCTGTGGAATAATTTATACATGCAATCTATTTTCTAAGTGTTGTTTGCTTAACATAAACAACGTTTGTATTAAAGGTCATCATCATAGCTTTGTGACTGATTTAGGATAAGAATATTTCCTGAAATAGGTACCAACTATTCATCTTCTTCCACTTATGTACTCTGCTCCCTATACTACCTTTTACACACACAATTTATACTTTCCACAACTTTCCAAATGCATGAAAGTCTTAAAGAACATAAAAACATTTCAAAATATTTGAGAAAGCCATCCCACCACTCAAACAACCCTTATAAAATTTGAAATGAACTATGATGTGTAAGACTTACTCCTTAAGAAGTAAAGGAGTGACTTATTATACTAACAAGTTCATCTTTATTAATTGAGAAGAGCACACAAAAAATCTTACGACCCTTATAACCTCTAGGTCACTACGTTTTCTTTTTGCGGTACCATCAAAGCATTAAAAATTTGATAAAGGACTAGGGTTTTGGGTGATATTTTTTATTTATGGAGGCTTAAGGAGGTTTTTAATGAATATAAACATCATCAAAAAACTATTTTCCTCAGCCAGAGACCTCAACACTTGGTCAAACCCATGCAAATGAAATTCGTTGCGCTTTGTCGCAACACTTTTGCTATAGGTGGTGATTTTTAAGAAGGGAGGTTTGAAATTTGGAAAAATGTTTTATAATAGGTATTTGATGATTCAGGGGTTGTATTCCACCCGTTTGACACATTCATAAGTACGAGCGATGTTTAGAAGTATGCAAATGATGAATTCACTGCACTTTTTCCGCAGGGGATTTGCTGCATTTTTTACTGTTTTAGCGATCAACTTCAAGATTAGTTTTTGACCAAATGGAGATGAATTTTGAAAAAACAAAAGACATTTTTGTCAAACATGGGAAAAATAACAAAAAAATATCTCATATTTTACACAACTATCATGGTTTAGGAGATATATACAATTACCTTTGAGGCCTCTTTCAAAGAACAAAATTCTGTATTTTTCCCTGTTTCAGTGATTGTTTGTTGGCACGCTTTTGTAACATCCAGAAGCGAATTTTTGAAAATAAAGAGAGTTTTTTGTCAAGAATGGATTTAAAAAAAAAATAAAATCTTAGTTTTTACACATGTGTTACAATTTTGGAATTACATGCGTCACTTTGAGACCCATTTTTCACAATTTCGCGAAAGCTAGATTTGTTGACAAAGTTTTAGAATTTTTTGGAATTCGGCTTGGTGGTCTCCAATTTGGCATAATTGACTCAAATTGATTTGGATAATGAAGTTTGAATATTTGTCTACCCAATCCCATGATTTTATCTCCAGTTAGCATATTTTTGGTTAGTAAAAAATCAAACCCTAGATAGTAGGATATGGGCAGATTTTCCAAATATTTTATTCCTAAAAGCATTGTAACCTCTTCCAATATTTGGGAAAAGTATGGATTTCAAATTCCTTAGTTCAAGGATGAGATAATTGTATATATTTCATGAATTTTAGTGTGCAAAAGGTTGATTGGGGAGTAAAAAGAGAGATATTTTCTTTGATATTGTAAACTGTGGAGTTTTAATACAAGTGATCAATACAGAAGCACACAACTCTTTTTCTCAAGGATTCCTGTGTCATTAGCTTTTGGTGACATGCTTCTTTCTGCGTTTATGTGTTCTATTCTAAGTTATTCGTGAACATGTTATTCTTTCCATTATTTGAATGAATATTTTATGTTACAAAATTCATCCTAGATATATGCTCTGTTTCATTCCATTTCAAATAATACCGGTGTTTTTCACCTAAAGTTAAGCATAAAATTAATCCTTGAGAGATGATTTATGTTTAATGGGTCGTGGTTCTTAATTAATATACCCTATGCTACAACAAATTTAAATATCCAGAATTTTTGGTTACCTTTCCCTTGTCATATGTATGCTCCATAGCTAGTTATTGATCACTTTAATCAATTAGATTCCATGCCCTATGGACATATCTATAGTTATGCCATCAAAATTTTAGAAACCTATTACTCTCTAATTTTAATACCTAGCTTAAAACATGATCCAGGTGGATATTGGTGGTCACTCGCCTATTCCACTTGGGGCCCCACCATTGTATCTTTCAGTTTTTCAGTTTCGGCACAACTTACTATTTTTAGCAGTTTTTCGGGTCCTGAACTTCCGGAGCCGTTTTGAGGCCCTAAACGACGTTTTTTTGGAAAACGGGGAGCAACATGGGTCCATGGGCTGATTTTTCTCACTCAAAATTTGTAGTCCCCGGATAGATATTTCTAACGAGGTATGTTACGTGTCAAACGAAGATTGTATGCCAAAGTTACGTCCCCGGGAAGTTGAAACACCAATTTACCCAAACGGGGCCGATAGTTTTGGCGCTTCATCTCCTAGGGTTAGGGTTTTGTCTGTTTAGGATTTCCCATTGTTTCTAAATAATAAATAGGCCCTTGAGACTCATTGTAACTCAGTTTAGAGGCCTGTAGCTACCACATCTCTTCTAAGAGATAGCTACCAGTGCCCTAGCTAGTTTTATTTCCATTCTGTCTATAAGAAAATTTCAGTTCTTTGATATTAATGAAATGAAGTGTTATTTCTATTGCATATTTGTATTTATGGTTATATGTTTATTCTGTTGCATTCCTGCATAAATCTGGATCAGTGGTATTTATGGTTATATGTTTATTCTGTTGATCATGACTTTTCCGAGAGGGAGAAGATTATTTTTGCACTCCTCAAAGCTGCCCCCCATGTCAAGGACTGGTGGGAAACCCACTGTGCGAAAAAGGACGAGACATAACCCTCTTTTTTCTAGGCCGTACCCACTTGGAATTATTTCCGAGACGCCATCAAGGAACAATACTATCCCGTGGGGAGCTATGAGGACAAGTACATATAATGGACCACGCTGTGACAACAAATGGATCAAGATGTGCATGAGCTGACGAATCTGTTCCATACCCTGCGCACCAAGTTGGGTATCAAATATTCAGAGAAACATCTGGTGCTAAAGTATCGTAGTTGTCAGATAAATTCAGGAGGAAATGGAGTTCCTCAACATCTCCTCGCTTGGTACGACACACTAGTATGCTGCCAAGATTGAGCAGAAATTCAAACAGAAGAAGCGAGACTTTGGATCTGCGAATCAAAAGCAAGGGAAAGGTGCACCCAAACCACAGAACAAAGGATAGAGCCAAGGCATGGCGACTCAAGACAACCTGTCGAAGCCACAAGAAAAGAACAACATCGCAAAGCCAAAGAAGGACATGGGAAAGTGGCGTGAGTTCCATAAGAGCTCCACTCACAACACAAGTGAGTGTCAGGCCAAGCAGTCGTTGGTGGCTGAGATGAGGGCTTCTGAGTCAGATGCATGCTCCGACTCTGAATCAGAACCTGACAAGGGGAATGACAAAGGGAAACAGATTATTGATGCTGAGCCCAACGCCACCATTGCCACTACGAAGATCCAGAAGGAGGAACAGGAAGATCCAGAGGAGGAGGAACATCTCTTCCACTCCCAGATGTGGGTAAAGGGCTCCTCGGTACAGTTCATTATCGATAATGGGAGCCAAAAGAACCTCATTTCAGCAGACGCCGTGAAGAGGTTGGGCTTTCCGACCACAGCTCACCCACATCCATACACCATCGGGTGGCTTCACCAAGGACGAGATCTCCGTGTCAGCCAGTAGTGTCGCCTTACCTATAGCATCAAGCCCTTCACGGATGAGGTATTATGTGACGTTGCTCCTATTGATCTTTCTGATGTATTATTAGGAAAACCATACTTGTGGAAGCGTCATGTTGTGTATGAGTCTCGGCCTCGCGCTGTTATTGTTACTTTGGGAAATAATTTGTACAGGATACCAGAGGTACCACCTCCTACAACTATCTCTTTGGTTACTGCAAAAAAATGTAGTAAGCGCATTTCCAAAACTAGGAAATTCGTTTTCCTGATGATTGGCCCCCAGGGCAAGAAGAAGACTGTGGCAACGAATTCCAGACAAGGCTCCTCTACACGACAACAACAAATGGATAAGGTTGTGGAGGAGTATGGGGAAATTTTCACCTCACCCACATGGGTTCCTCTGCACTGTCATGTCAAGCACCTGATAGATATAACCCTAGGTACGCCGCTACCCAATGGACCGATCTATTGGCGCTCTGTTCTAGAGAACGATGAAATCAAGAGGCAGATTCCAGAGCTACTGCAGAAAGGTCACATCCGACCAAGTTCATTGCCTTGTGGGAGCCCGATCGTGTTGGTACAGAAGAAGGATGGGACGTGGAGACCCTGTATTTACTATCGGGCACTGAACAAGATCACTATCCGGAATAGGTACCCAATCCCACGGATTGATGACCTTTCGGACCAGCTCAAAGGTGAAAAATATTTCAGCAAGATCGACTTGAAGTCTGGGTATCACCAGGTACCGATTGAAACCTTCGATGTGTGGAAGACTGCCTTCAAAGCCAAGGAAGGCCTTTTCGAATGGCTGGTCATGCATTTCGGGTTGACGAATGCTCCCGCAACCTTCATGAGGTTGATGGATGACATCTTGTGGCCATTCACCAACTCATTTGTAGTGGTGTACTTGGATGACATTCTGATCTTCAGCTAGAATTAGGAAGAGCACCTTCACCACATCCGAAAAGTCCTCCAAACACTGCGGCAACACATGTTGTGTGCCAATTTGGAGAAGTGCACTTTTGGCATGACCCAGGTTCAATATCTAGGATACATTATTGATGAAAGGGGGGTGCATGTGGATCCAACCAAGATCCAAGTCATTCGGGATTGGCCAACCCCAACCACTATAATAGAGCTTCGCAGCTTTCTGGATCTTGCTAATTTCTACCATAGGTTCGTGTTGGGATTCTATCATATCACTTGGCCCTTGAGTCAAGTCACCAAGGGAGGAGCGAGAGCAAAATTATTTTGGTCAGAACCTCAAAAGAAGGTGTTCACAGCATTGAAAAATCGCCTCTGTTCTGCCCCAGTGCTCACATTACCAGACTTGCAACAACCATTCGAGATTGACAGATGCCTCTGACTATGCTATTGGGGAAGTTCTTACTCAACAGGGACATCTAGTGGCATATCATAGTGAGACATTGTCTGACATAGTTCGTAAGTATCCCACTTATGAAAAAGAAATGTATTCCATTGTGCAATCTTGCCTATAATGGAAGCATTACATTTTGGGGAAGGAAACAATCATCCACACAAACCACCGGCCCCTGTAGTTCATACAGACACAAGGGAAGTTGCAGAATGATCGCCATCAGAAGTGGTCCACATATTTGCAACAGTTTCATTTGAACATCAAGTACAAGAAGGGTAGCACTAATAATGTTGCAGATTTCCTCAGCCGACCACCGATTGTGGCGCTCACCACCGTTCTCAACTCTTGTGGGCATGAGAGTTCTGATTGGCCGCTTCTCTATGAGATCAACCCAGAATTTGGCCACACTTACAAGGCACTCTTGGGGGGTACACAAGTTCTAAATTTTCACCTCCAAGATGCACTTTTATGTCACCTGGGACACCTTTGTGTTCCTTCAAGTGAGCGTGCCAAGATGATATGGGAAGCACACTACAGTTGAGTCGCTGGGCATTTCGGGGTCGAGAAAACAGAAGCAGTACTGCAGACGTACTTCTATTGGCCGAACCTTCGAAAGGATGTCGGGAAGCACATCAGATCCTGCACTGCTTGTGCCATTGCCAAACTGACCATCAAGAAGCAAGGCCTATATACTCCGCTACCTACCCCTAGCCAACCTTGGGAATCCATCTCCATGGATTACATGTCGATCTTGCCTTCTACTAAGCATGGAAATGACTATGTTTTCGTGGTCGTCGACAGATTCTCGAAGATGGCCATTATGGCGGCCTGCAAGAAGAATATCACAGCAAAAGTCACTTCTAAACTTTTCTTTGAACGAGTGTGGGTGCACTTTGGGATCCCACAGTCTATCATATCAGATCGGGATAGCAGCTTCCTCAGCACATTTTGGTCCAGCCTCTGGTTAATGCTAGAAACCAAGCTCACCAAGTCCACAACTTTCCATCCCCAAACAGATGGCCAGACAAAGGTCGTCAACAGAATGATTGCACACATTCTGCGCATGTACAATTCAGAGCATCCACGCACATGGGACGAGAGCCTCCCCTATGTACAACATAGTTATTACCGGGCTCTCAACAGTTCAATCGGCCATAGCCCCTTTCAGGTGGGCTTGGGATTCTAGCCACTATGTCCCATTGAGGTATCCATGCCATTTGCGGCTACTCAGGCCGATTCAGCTCATGTCCAGTCTGAAGTTGGCAAAGCAAATAGCTTCATCGAGCGCATTCAACACATCCGCAAATAGGTTCATGACATATTGGACAGAGGCAATGCTAAGTACAAGCAATGCCATGATCAACACTAGGTGCCACACAACTTCTAGGTGGGTGACAAAGTATGGCTACATTTGTAGAAGGAGCGTCTCACTCGAACCCACCGCAAGCTTCGCCCGCTCCGATACGGGCCATACAATATCACCAAGGCTGTCGGGAACAATGCCTTCGAGCTTAGTATTCCACTATTCCTTGGTCTGCACCTAGTATTCAATGTGGACCGCCTTCGTCCTTACTTCCCACCTCTACTGGACACATCTGACATTGTAGAACAACTCACAGCAACAGAGTTAAACCCAGACTGCATGGAACATGCCACCACATATTGTATCATGGACATGCAAATCAAGAACACTTGCCAACAGAAGATCCAACTGTATCAGGTTGTCAGAGCTGGCCAAATCCTGCACCAAGGAAAGTGGTTCACCAGGGACCAAGTTCAGCAGAAATTTCATCATCTCATGGAGGAACTTAATGCAACGGGGACCATTGCTTCCTAAGGGGGGAGGAATGATCCAGGTGGATATTGGTGGTCACTCGCCTATTCCACTTGGGGCCCCACAATTGTCTCTTTCAGTTTTTCAGTTTCAGCACAACTTACTATTTTTAGCAGTTTTTCGGGTCCTGAACTTCCGGAGCCGTTTTGAGGCCCTAAACGACGTTTTTTGGGAAAACGGGGAGCAACATGGGTCAATGTTTCTCACTCAAAATTTGTATTCCTCAGATATATCTTTCTAACGAGGTATGGTACGCGTCAAACAGAGATCGTATGCCAAAGTTACGTCCCCTGGAAGTTGAAACACCAATTTACCCAAACGGGGCCCATAGTTTTGGCACTTCATCTCCTAGGGTTAGGCTTTTGGCTGTTTAGGATTTCCCATTGTTTCTAAATAATAAATAGGCCATTGAGCCTCATTGTAACTCAGTTCAAAGGCCTGTAGCCGCCACATCTCTTCTCAGAGATAGCTACCAGCGCCCTAGCTAGTTTTATTTCCATTCTGTCTATAAGAAAATTTCAGTTCTTTGATATTAATGAAATGAAGTGTTATTTCCGTTTCATCTTTGTATTTATGGTTATATTTTTATTCTGTTGCGTTCCTGCATAAATCCGGATCAAAACATAAGACAACAAATCATCTAAGTGACTAAATATTCATATAGACAGAGTCCTCTCTGAAGCTATAACGGCTAGATTCCAGTTTTAAAGTGGTTTGTGGTTACCTTTGGGTTCCTCTCCTCAGCTTGGAGGAATTAATAAGTATTAACAGGCCTTAAATTTCCAATCATATCTTTCCACGTGACAACATCGGATTGGTATAAATGATGCTCCAGATTCTGCTGACTGGGTTGTACGGACATGCCATGTGGCACCTGTGGGTCTTGCACCTACACACACACACACACAAACATATTTGTCAGAATGTTCTGCAAGTCATAAATTTCAAATACGGTGTCATATTGAGGTGTTTTTCATGTCATTGGATTCATAACGATGAGCTATTCGATTTGAGATAGGTTTTGCTGAGTTTTGAGGACTTCAAAAATTTGGCCGTCAAAGATCCTCATGGATCATTCCTCCTCACTAATGAGCTTCTAGGCCTCCAAAAGACTTATCAATCAAATAGTAAGTGAGGGAATTGATCTCTCGCTTTCTCCTTTTCCATACTTTGGGCCTTAATTGGATGCATCCCTTTGAAATCAATATGAAGGTATTCCATGTCTCCCTGTCGTGAAGTTCGAGTCTTCCTCTAAAGGATGATGTATTCAAGGAGCTTTTCCAAATATGATTGTTTAAAGTCATCCACTGTAGGAACCTGTCCAACATCCTCGATGTCCATGATCAAAGGAGGCTCATAGAGCTTAAAGTTTTCAACATTCACCACTAAGTACATCTGCATGTGTACTAGCAAGTCAAGGTGAAAAACATTGTCTCCAATCTTCTCCAAGACAATGAAAGCACCATATCATATTGGTGTCAACTTATTGCCTCCTCCCTTCATTTTTTCCTTGCTAATATAGAGTCACACCCTGTCTTCAACTTGGAATTGGTGATCAAACCGGTGCTTGTCATGCCGAGCCTTGTATTGAGCTTGAGTTTTCTCCAATTGTTCATGCATTTCCTAATGAACCATTTGGATTCATTAAATGAACTTCCATGCTTTGTCCTTGCCACTTTGTTCTCTGGAATCCTCATATTTCCCAAAGACCATGTGCAATAGTGAGCTCTAATTGGATGTGTGAATCACCCTATTGTATGCATGAAACACATAAGGAATATGCTCATCCCACAATTTGGGATGCTTACCACAGTAGCCTCAAAGCAATTTGACCCTGTGAAATTGACAACCTCTATTTTCCCATTGGTATTTGGATGGAATTTTGTGCTCCTATTCATAGTGGTGTCCATCATTCTCCACAATATTGTCGAAAATAATCCAAGGAATCGAGTGTCCCGATCATATACAATGGATGTGGGCAACCCAAAATGGACCCATACAGATTGCAAGAAGAGTTGAGAAGTCTTCTCTTCAGTTATCTGCTTTTTACAAGGCATTAAGATACAAATCTTACTAAATCGATCCACCAAAAAATAAAAATAATCATGACCTCTCCTATACATAGGAAAAACGCCAGCAAAATCCATAGACACACTTTCCCAAGGGCGACTAAGAACAGGGAGCTGTGTGTAGAGCCCTAATTTTCTGTCAGTGGGATTTCAAAAAAAACACATCACACATCCCTTTACATATGTTGATGCAATATATTCATGTGAGGCCAATAACTGATCCTTTACAGATTACACAAAGTTTTCCCTACACCAAAATGACCTGACATAAGAGAAGTATGTGCCTCTTTGATTACATGCACTCTTTCATTTGTGGGAGTACAAAGTTTTCCAAGATGGTACAAAATTTTGCCTTGCAAATGGTAATTGTCTACCTGAAATCCATGGGTTGGATTTTCATAATTCTCCTTGAAATCTTGATCAGAAACATATTGCTCAATATAACTTTCATGAGACAAAGAAGCATTTTTCAAAATAATAGATGCAAAAATAGGAGGATGAGAGATCATATTGTCTACTTTGTTGCTAGTGCCCTTCTTGTATTTTATTACCATATGAAACTGATGAAGAAATCCCATCCACCTAAAATGAAGCACCTACTACAACTTGATTTGTAATTGGAGGTACTACAAGGGATGGTGATTTGTGTGAATAATTTCCTCCTTACGAATCAAGTAGTGCTTCCATTTATTCACGCTTTGCACCAAGGCATAAAACTCCTTGTCATATGTGGGACAATTCACAACAACTTGGGAGAAAGTATCTGAATGGTAACATACAAGTTTCCTCTGCTACATCAACACTGCTTTGATGGCGTAACCACTGAAATTTGTTTCAATTTAAAAAGGATGTTGGAGGTTAGGCAAGGCCAAAACTTGTGCGGTATTGATCTTCTCGTTTAGGGTATTGAAAGACTTCTATTGCTTTCCTCCCCACTGAAAGGTTTGCTCCACACTTTTCAAAGAATGCAAGGGACATGTTATGATGGAGAAGTTTGCATTGAACCTCCTCCATTACTGCACTGCACCCAAAAATTTGCAAACCACTGTAACATGGGTAGGTTTAGGCCACTTA
Source organism: Pinus albicaulis (assembly GCA_034641835.2). Taxonomy (NCBI): domain Eukaryota; kingdom Viridiplantae; phylum Streptophyta; class Pinopsida; order Pinales; family Pinaceae; genus Pinus; species Pinus albicaulis. The sequence goes on along the minus strand of CM076572.1, from coordinate 62,359,661 downwards.
ACAATCACATCAAATTTTTAAGGGTCTATTTTTAACTATCCACCTCCAACAATATGACCTAATTAAACCAAAGAGATCTTACCAAATTCATGCTTGGACATTTTTTCATACAATTTTTATTTTTGAAAAACATCAAGCACCTTCTTAACACGACTTGCATGATCTTCCCAAGTTTTACTAAAAACAAGTATGTCATCAAGATACACAAGTAAAAAAACATCAAGAAAATGTATGGAAATGTCATTCATCACCATCATAAATGTGGCTAGAGCATTGCATAATCCAAATGGCATCACAAAACATTCAAACAACCCCTGTTTTGTCTTGAATGCATTCTTCCACACATCATATTCTATAATTCTAACTTGATGATAGCCATTGTGCAAATCCAATTTTGTGAAATAAACAATATTTTTCAATTGATCTAATAAACCATCAATGCGAGAAAGAGGATAGTGGCTTTTCACTATAATCGTTTTGAGTTCCTGGTTGTCCACACACATCCTCCATGTGCCATCCTTTGGCACCAACACTGTGGGTGAACCACATGGAGAAGAGATAGGCCTTATGACCCTTTGGTGCAACAATTCCTACACCTGTTTCTTGATCTCCTCTATCTCAATTGATGACAACTTGTACATACCCACATTAGGTAAAGGAGCATCTTATTGCAGATGAATTTCATGTTGGGTCTCTTGCTTTGGAGGAAACCCATTTGGTTCCTGGAAAACCCCACCATAGTTAGAAACAATTTCATACAATTATTTCTTATGAGTAGGATCACAGCCTTGGAAAGCTTTAGATTTTTTCACATCCTTTTCTCTCACAACCATGAGCATGCAACCTTTGTTGGAATTGACCCGGACTAAAAAGATTTGCATTGATCTTCACATGATGAAACATTACAATATACTCCACCTTATCTTTTGCGAGGTGGTATTTTTTTTTTTTATTCTAGAAGAAAATTTATTTCTTGTTATACAAATATGGACTCCCCAAAACAATGCCAGAAATATCCAAAGGCACAAAATTAATATCAACCTCATCTACAAGTTTTTATGCAATCAAAAACTTAACCCTACATTGCTTGGTTACATGCAATTTGGCTTTGTCACACACCCAACCAAGTGGGTAGGGTTTTGGATGAGGCTTGGTCTCCAACCCTAACTTTTTAACAATGGATTCTGAAATCAAGATTACATGAGAGCCCAAGTCAAATAAGGTTTCCACTTTAGTATGTTTCACCACAATACTAATATGGAACAATTCACTCATCTTCCATTCATTAACAAGAGACTTATTTGAAGGACTTGAAATTGCATTAGCATGAAGAGAATGGTTACCTTGTATGCCCACTGTTGTGATCTGTGTCTCGTCACCAGAGTCAAATCCAAGGTCCTGTTGCATAGTCGCCAACGTATTTTGATTTCCCTTTCCACCAAATCTCATTGGCTTCAATTATAGATGAAACTTACAACAATGTTCATCATCATGACCTTCCATCTTGAAATGCGTGCAATATGGATTTCCTCCTTTTCCCTTCTTGGTTGTAGCTGCATTATTGTCCTTTCCCTTTCCTTTTAATTTTCCATTATGAGGTTTGGATGATGATTTCTTGGGCTAATCTTCCTTGTCAAATTTTCCCCTGCTTTCAATATGGATGGCCTTCACACAGGAATGCACCAATATTCTTTTCTACAATCTCAGGTGAATCTAATGGAATGCCCAAGTTTAAAGCTTTTTTTCTAAAGTATTCTGTGAAATTTTGCACATTCTGACCCTTGCCTTGCCTCAAATATTTCCATTCCATTAAGGCCTTTCATCGATATCTAAAAGATAAATTTATTTATGAATGCAAAAAAAAAATTAGACCAGGACGAGAGCAGTGCCACTTACCCGAGGATATGATAATTGGATCTTGGCCTCATCTTCCTCAATCTGCTGAATCTAGGAATATACTTCAATCTGTATGATCGAATTTTTTAACTTTTCTGCATTACATTCTCCGTTATATGTGGGAAAATCAAACTTTACATCAAGCTTAAAAAATGATTTTTAGAAGCATTCATATGATTCCTGTTCGAATAATGAGAAGAGGAAGAAGACGAACATTTACTAGAGGATAAAGAAGGAGGCTCAGGAGGCTCTCCTCCTTCTCCTTGATTTACGAAGGAATGATCATCTAGTTATTTATTTTCCTACTTCGCCATTGTCTTCTCATACTTTGCAAACATTTTTGCAACTTTTTTGACCATTATAAAAATTACCTTGCGAAATTTTTTCTCTTCCTCCAACCGATCCACTTCATCTGTGATTTTCCTTCTTCGTGTTGCATGCACCACTTCTGGATCAAAGGAATTAAGTCAACCTTCACCCTTTTGGAGCTTGTTCTTGGTTAAAATTCACTCATGAAATCCACATCAAGATGACCTGCTCTGATACCAAACTTGATCCAGATCATTTCACTTCAAGGATGCATACATAATTACATTTAAAAGAGCATGTAACCAGGAATGCATACACATAAAAGAAAAGGAAAATAAAAGGAAACCATGAAAAATATGGACACACACAAGTCGGTAACTAAGTTTGTCCTTAATGGATTACGACTCCGGGCCTTGCTTAATGTGGGGAGGCCTCTTTCATTAATTCTTAGCGAAAAAAAAATGCATACAAAGAAAAATTACACCTTATACCTCCACTTCCAGGGATGGTTTGAAAATGCACAGCTCTGCTGAAGAAATAGACATCACGGTTGAATTCCTCATGAAATTTCATGAAATATGACTATAAAATTGACCTGGTTTTGTCACTGTGCCTCAGGAGCCTATGGGGAATCTCCAAGATTCCCTGAAGTTTCCCATATAGGAATATTCTTGGAATATGAAAGGGAATATTCCTTGTCTCGTCCCTCATGCATGAAGGGTTCCACAGGTTTAGGTCGTTGGTTCTGCACTCTCCCTGTCGCATGTCAAAATGGAAAGTTTAAAGAAAATGCAGAGGCAAAGGTTTCAACGTAGCGCCCGTCACACATTGATTATATCGTTGAGTTGTGGCTGTTGGTCGGCCCGAAGGTCATAGGTTTGACCACCCAAGTGACCCGGCCGTTGCATTACAATTTTAAACTCCCGTCGGTTGTACCATTTGGAAGGTTACGCCATTTGGTGTCACTGTTCCGCCAATGCAATAAATGGGGGGGGGGGTCTAGAATTGCTGCCAAAATAGTCGATCGCCAAATTTAATCGTAGATAGTTGCTCGCCAAGTCAGCCACCAGATTTGGCCTTGCCCGGCCTAGGCCCACTGGCCAATCAGATGGTGCCATGTGGCACCCTATGATTAGGCCACGTGGTGACCTTGGATTGGGCCTTAACTGGCCAATCTAAGCTTGCCATTTGGAAATGGCCGATTGGTCAAAAATATTCTCCATATTCTATTGACTGGGTTGTACAGACGTGCCACGTGGCACCTATGGGTACTACACCCGCACACAATTTTGTTTGTTTGTTTGTCAAAAAGTTCAGTAGGCCATAAATTTTGCATACAATGTTGAATTGAGGTGTTGTTCATTCCGTTGGATTCGTAATGATGAGCTCTTCGATATATGTTTAACCAGGTTTGAGGAATTAAAAAATTTGGCCTTCAAGGATCCTCCTGGATCATTCAGAGGGAGATTCAAAGCATTGTTTCCATATTTGGGCAGGCTAGCTAGGTAGTGCGAATTATTGGGGCATGAAAATTGATTTCTACTTCAGAGTGAAGGAAGAGTTTGATTTTCTCCATAGAAATAGTAACACGAAATGGATTTGTCAGAGAGAGGGTTCCAATGAAAAAATTAATTGATTCACATAGTAGATCTGGGTGCAGAAATTTGCAGCAAGGGTTTGCAATTGTAAATCTACGCAGGGCAGGAAGAGAAAATCACACAAAAGGAATCTTTGGTTATTTATGAGAAGTTTTCCAGTTTTCCAGTTGTAGTAAAGTAGGTCACAATTTATAGTAGTAGAAGGGAACAAAAAATGCTAGTCTAGCCAGTGAAAATTTTAGAGTCAACAGGGCATGTGCCATAACCGAAGAAGGACATCCGCAAGGTAGAGCGAGTTGCCCAACAATGGAATAATAGGAATTGAAATTCCGGGTAGGACACCAGAGGTAAGTGACAAAGGATATTTGTGCATTTATAGTAGGGAGTGCGAGTAGAAGAGGAAGTATGGGTTAGTTACCGAAAGGAGAAGGACATTTCTGATGTATAATTCCCTAGTTTATTTGAGTTTTTCAAGGATGGCCATAACAGGTCTCAGAGATCAGGACAGACTTTACGCACCCTCAAATTTTTGCGTCTGGAAAGATAGAATGTAATTTCTATTGGATGAGCATGGCTTGAAGGAATTTGTGAAAAATGTCATGGTTGAGCCAAAAAATCCACAACAACTAGAAACCTTCAAGAAAGAGATGGCGAAGACTAAGAGGATGGTCCTAGATGTAGTTTTGTATCGCATTGTCCCGCACATTGCAGATAAGAATATGGTAAAGAACATGTTGGATGTTGTTGTGAATCTATACCAGGATTCATTGGAGAATCATAAAATGATTATTTAGGATAAGACGAGGACAATAAATATGAAGGGTGAGAGTGTAACATCCTATCTCATCAGAATTAAAGGAGTTCGAGATGAACTTGTAGTTGTAGGAGAGAAACTAGTTAATAGTGAGCTGGTGTGGACAACTCTAAACAAGTTTACCAAGGAATGGAAAACCTTCATAAAGAGAATAACTAGATAAGAAAATATACTTGATTGGGAATTCCTGTGGAGTGACTTCACTTAGGAGGAGTTGAGGTCCAGTCTCATCGAGGGTACTACCAACAAAAACAACAAAGGATCAAAAGTAGAATAGGACTTGTCGAAGGTCAAGTGATTCATATGTGGTGAATTTGGCCACTGCATCACCCAGTGTCCAAAGATAAAGAAGGACAATAAAGGGCAACAAAAAACAAAAAAAATGGTAAAGATCAATGATTTGACCTCTAGATGAGAGGAATTTTCATTGATAACAACTATACCTCCAGATGAAGGGGGAGCATGATGCTTCAGAATACCAGTATGGGCAAGGTACATAGGTGAGCAAGAGGAAGTGTACATCAAATCCAATTACTTCTCACATGGGTCAATACCCTTGCTACAGGGGGCCACAGTAAAAAATAGAAAGAGAATCAAGGTGTCACCAAGGCATAGTCAGATCCCGAGGGGCAGTTGCAGAGCTAGTTTTAGTCAGATACTTGAGAGGAAGTTGCAAAGCTAGTTGGACGCAGTTAGAAGCTTAGTAGATAGTGCAGAGCTAGTTGCAGTCAGAGACTCAAGGGTCAATTGCTGATCCAATTGTAGTGACCTAGTATGATACAACAAATCCCTATGATTAACTTACTCTTTAGCTCCCTTTTTTGCTTCCACTGACTATTTTAGTGTATTTTTCTCCACCTTTTTGAAAAAACTGGCACTATTTATCAGGATGGAATTATTATTTTTTCTTTATTTATTTGTTATTATTATTATTAGTATTTTTATTTATTTATTTATTTTTATTTTTATATTTTAATTTTAATTTTAATTTTAATTTTTAATTAATTAATATTTTTTTTTCTTTTTTTGATCAGAACTAGTTGCTACTAAATTTGACGCTAAATAATGTTGAATTTACTGCCGACCTAAACACCCTGTTTAACCTATTATTTAGCTTCTTATGTAGCGTCATGTATAACTTCCCCTGTAATGCCCTATTTTTCTCCTCTTTATGTCATTGTTTTTAACATCCACTTTAGCTTCCTTTTTATCTTCCTTTTTAGCTTCCTGTGTAATGCCCTATTTTGATCCTCTTCATGGAATTGTTTTTAGTGTCCACTTTAGCTTCCTTTTTAGCCACACATGAAATATTATACAACATTGATACAAACACTTTCCTTGTACAAACCTACATCATCATAACAGTAAGCCAAAGAAGGTACGTTTGATTGTCATTTACTTGTAGGATTTGGATTTAAGGGATGATATGAATTTTTATGTTACACATGCTGAGGACGAATTTTGTAATTAAGTTGGGGGGAGGAGTGTGCCATATCTATCATACGTTACACTATGACTGTACCCCAATTTAGTAATTACCTTATGGATGATTCATAATACAATTGTCCTAATTCAATAACTACCCATTGCCGCTATTAATCCTATTGTCATTTATGAAAATCAATGTGTCTACTTGGAAATCGTTCTTCGTAGTTTTCATTTATGATGAAAAACACAAATTCAATGAAATTTTAACCTTAATTATTCTAGACGCATTTCCAAATTCCATTCGTATGATATTCTCTACCCTAGTACGTGTTTGTATGTACCAAGTATGACACTGTAAGAGTCTATGAGAAGTAACAATCTATGAAAAAACCATGGGAGGAATGATAGTCCGTCATGAACTGGAATCCATTGATGCACTGCTAAAACATCTAGAAGCACTAGAAATATTTAGGAATGCAGGGTGGTTAGTCTACTTTGATAAGTTGCAGGGTTTCAATGAAAAAATTTATATGGAATTCACACAGGCTCTACACGAGAAACATTCAGAGGTTAGAGGATTCAGAATTTATATTTCAAAGGATATAATTTCTAGGGTGACATGTTTACCTTAGACATGGGCTCACTAGTTTTCTAGGAAAATAATAGTTCCAATAGCCGGGCAACATTTTTATATCCAAGAGAGGAAGTAAGGTGGAATAAGAGATGAACTGTTTGAACATCCCTTCCTCACCCTTGGGATGATGTGGATTTATTTTTTCAGAATTTCATTACATGTAAGGGACATTTTGGGAAAATATTCAATTATCATTTTCAGTTATTGACACATCTTCAAAATGCACAACCGATAAATTTGCCCTATTATTTTCTAAAATATTTACAACATATGGAAGACCATCTTAAGCAACCATGTGCTCATCAAATTAATCATAATTCATTCACTGCAACAACATGGAAGCACATGGATTGGTTTATAAGCAAAGTCACATGCATTAGCCACCGAAACAAAGGAAAGTAAAAGTGAAAAAAAGAGGTAAGTGCTAAAACAACACCAGAAGATAGAGTAGTTACACCTCCTAGACAAAGTAGAGAAACTACACTTCCTAGACAAAGAAGAGTTTTTACACCTCCAAGACCTCGTCGTAGAAAACCCAAGAGATGGAGTTCGATAAGAACATGTGCTGTTACTTCTGCTGAAGGAAAAATATCATGCACTAAATAAACTATGGATATATCCAATGGACAATATGAGGATAGTTGTTATGGATTCCCTATTGAGGAAGAAAGGTTTGAGGCAGAGATTGTTGAAACAGCGGCACCTGGAACATTGTTAACTGAAGCAGGGGTTCCTTAAACATAAATTCCCAAGGAATTTAAGGAAGTATCTAAAAAATATACTCTTGTAAAAAGTGTGGTGAAAAAGAGGAAATTTAAGAAGCCATTGGGTGTAAAGAATCCCAAGAAGAGAGTGTAGGTAATTTTTACACCAACAACTACCCCAATATCTGAAGAATGTATTGATACAACAAAACCAAAGGAGTCCAAGGGAAAAAAAAAGGAAGAGAAAGAAGAATAATTTGTAAAGAACATACCTCGGGACCTGAATTCCATATTGTTCCACCTGAATCAAAGCAACCTAAGGAAAATTGAAAAGAGGAGGAGCTAAAAAAGGAACAAGAAGATGCCTCTTTACCAGGTAAGTCTGAAACTGACCTTCTTATTCAAAAAATTAAAAGGAGGAAAATTAGAATTTAAGGAAACAACTTACCATGGTTGAAGGGAAGATTCAATATAGAAAACAAAATGGACTAGAAACCCCGACATAAGTGGCAGAAGTAATGCCACTTAGATTATGTGATGGATGTGAGCAAGTGTTGGAGGAAGCAGATTGTGAAAGGCCAAACACTATTCCAGTTGGAATTCAAGTTGGAGAGCAAGATGAAGAATTCCAAACTGCTGTTCCACAAGAACCTATTTATGATGCTACTCTTATACGAGAGCCAATAGATAAAAATAATCTATACTTATGCAGAAACACATAAAAATACAGATATAAACATTAAAATAGAGATGCAACAAAAATAAATCTTCATTTTATTAATATCAAAGAACTGAAATATGCTTACAAGAAGAATGGAAATAAACTAGCTCGGGTGATGGTAGCTTATGTCTGAGAAGAGATGTGGTGGATACATGCCTCTGAAATATATTAAAATGAGGCTCAAGGACATTTTTATTATTTAACAACAAAGGGAAACCCTAAACAATAAAAACCCTAACCCCAAGAGATGGAACACCAAGAGTTTGCGGGCCCTGTTGGCGTAAGTTGGGAAACCAACTTCCTGGGGTCATAACTTGGTCATATGATCTCTTCTTGGCACACACAATATTTCATTGGGAATATATCTCCAAGTACTATAGGATTTACAACAATATACCCATTTGGGATTGCTGCGAACCTCTAAAAAATACCATTTAGGGGGTCAAAACAACTCTGGAAGTTCACGACCCAAAAAACTGCTAAAAATAGTAAAGGTTGCTATAATCACAGAAACTGATGAAACCAACTAGAGGTCTATGTGGAATAGGAGGTTGGCCACCAATATTCACCGATATTAGTCCTCCCCCCTTAGGAAGCAATGGTTTCCATTGCATGCATAGCGTCCATGAGGTAAGGAAATTTTTGTTGAACCTGGTCTATTGAAGCGAGGTCCCCTAACCGCAATTTTGGGTGAAATTTTGTAATAGTTTATTCTAGCGCAGGGGATTTGGGGTGGGTAAAAATCCCCAATGATTTGTAATGGGTCAAAGGGTAGACCAAGGGTCTGCAAACCACGGTTTGCGGACCATAGAGTAGCGCAAGATAATATAGTATAAATAGATGGACAAATCAAGTCTAGAAGTAAGTTTAAGTCTGGATTAAGCTTAGATACAAATCTGTGATATCTATAGTATGGATTGTCTAGGTAAGGGATCCTACTGGAAATGTGTGCAAAGACCCTAAGTCCTGCTGTGTGCAGACCCCGTTGGCTGTGTGCGCGGGCTGGTAAAGAGTCTTTAAGTGGAGCCTGAATGCTAATTAATGAGAAGACCATTTTGTTGATATCTGAGTATCTTTGTGTTATGTTATTTGGTTGCGCGATATGTGATTTCTAGGACTATATCTGTTTACTGAATACTATTAGTAGTTGATGCGCACGTGGATGCGATGCTTTGAAAGGATACTGAATGCTTAGATCTGGTTGTGTTGTGCCTTATTACCTCTGATTACTGGTTAACTTATGATTTATGAGCTTTGATCAAGTTATTCCGACAAATACGTTTTTAAGGGTTTCTAGGTTAGGGCTTCTCCAGCGTAGGCCTGTTAGATCTGATGGGACCCACTTTAATTAACTCTCTCTCTCTCTCTCTCAGGGTGCGGAAAAATGGTTCCAACACCCTCCCATATTACTTTGGGTGAGACCTTGACCTGCCCAAGCAGGCCATTGCCAAAAGGGCCAACAATATAGGGGTTTGTTGGTAAACCTTAAATCTGAACCTGGGTCACGACCCCTCAATCCAAAAAATGGTTATGTTTCCATTCATTCCCAACCACGCCTCTCGCTGGCCGTATATGAGAAATATAAGACCATGGCGGTGTTTCAGGTCACTCTGGATGCTGTAGGGCCTCCATTAGAGCAGTTAGTCGAAACCGTGAAAAATGCCGTAGCCTAGAGTGCAGATATTTTTACCCCCTTTGCTGCGGCTATCGGCTCAAAATGAAGACCCCACTTCCGTTATGACTCGGGACGAGTCACAATATTGTGTTGGGGGCCTGTTGAAGCGAGGTCCCCTAACTGCAATTTTGGGTGCAATTTTGTAATATTTTGTAATGGTTTAGTCTAGCGTAGGGGCTTTGGGGTGGGTCAAAGTCCCCAATGAATTGTAATGGGTCAAAGGGTAGACCAAGCATCCGCAAACCATGGTTTTCGTACCATAGAGTAGCACAGGCTAATATAGTATAAATAGATGGACAAATCGAGTCTAGAATTAAGTTTAAGTCTAGATTAATCTTGGATATGAAGCTATGATATATGTAGTGTGGATTGTCTGGGTAAAGGATCCTGCTGGCTATGTGTGCAGAGACCTTAAGCACTGCTATGTGCGAACCCCGTTGGCTGTGTGCATGGGCTAGGAAAGAGTCTGTAAGTGGAGCCTGAATGTTAATGAATGGGAAGACCATTTTGCTGATATCTGAGTATATCTGTCTTATGTTATTTGGCTACGCTATTTGTGATTTCTAGGATTATATCTGTTTACTGAATACTGTTAGTAGTTGATGCGCACGTGGATGAGATTCTTTGAAAGGATACTGAATGCTTATATATGGTTTTGTTGTGCCTTATTACCTCTGATTACTGGTTAAATCATGATTTATGAGCTTCTCTTGAGTTATTCCGACAATTACATTGTTAAGGGTTTATGGGTTAGGGCTTATCCAGCGTAGGCCTATTAGATATGAAGGGACCCACTTTAATTAACTCTCTTTCTCTCTCCCAGGGTGCAGAAACCTAGTTCCAACACCCTCCCATATTACTTCGGGTGAGACCTTGACCTGAGCAAGCAGGCCATTGCCGAAACGGCCAGTAGTATAGGGGTTTTTTGGTAAACCTTAAATCTAAACCTAGGTCATGACCCCTCAAACCAACATGGTCCCTGGTGAACCACTTGCCCTGGTGAAGGGGTTGGCCTGTGTTGAAAACTCGATATATATGGATCCTTTGCTGGCTAGTGTTCTTGATCTATGTGTCCATGATCCTGTTAGTTGTGGCATATTTGATGCAGCTTGGGTTGAGCTTTGTTGGTGTTGGCTGCTCAGAAACTTCGGATGCATCCAACAATGGGGGAAAATATGATCGTAGTCGGTCCACATTAAATATTGGGTGCAGGCCAAGGAACGGTAGAATGTTGAGCTTGAAGGAATTGTCCCATAAAGCCTTAGTGATGGTGTGCGACCCATATCGGAGCAGGTGAAGCTTGCGGTGGGGCCCAGCGAGGCGTTGCTTCTACAAATGTAACCAAAATTTGTTGCCTGCTTGGAACTTGTGTGGCGCCCAATGTTGATCATGACGCTTCTTGTACATAGCATTGGCTTTGTCCAATATGTCATGGAACTACTAGTGGATGTGATGAATGCACTCAATGAAGCTTTTATCCTTGTAACCTTCAGACTAGACATGAGCCGAATCTACCTGTGTAGCTGCAAATCGTATGGCCACATCAATAAGACATAGTGGTTGGAATCCCAACCCCACCTGAAAGGGGTTATGCCTAATTGAGCTATGGAGAGCTACATTGTAGCTGTGCTAGACATAAGGAAGGTTTTCATCCCATGTGCATGGATGCTTCGAGTTGTATATACGCAAAATGTGCACAATCATCCTATTGATGACCTCTGTTTGGCCATCAGTTTGGGGGTGGGAGGCCGTGGACCTAGTGAGCTTCGTATCTGGCATTGACCAGAGGCTTGACCAAAAATTTCTTAGGAACCTGCTTTCCCGATATAATATAATGGACTGTGGGATACCAAAGTGTATCCATAGTCATTCAAATAAGATCTTAGCAATGACTTATGCTATGATACTCTTCTCGAAGGCCGCAAGCATGGCCATCTTAGAGAATCTATCGATGACCACAAAAACAAAGTCATTTCCATGCTTAGTAGAAGGAATGCCCGACATGTAATCAATGTAGACTGATTCCCAAGGCCGACTAAGAGTCGACAAAGGAGTATATAGGCCTTGCTTCTTGATTGTTGGTTTGGAAATGGTGCAGGAATTGTAGGATCTGATGTACTTCCCAACATCTTGTTGAAGGTTCGACCAACAAAATTATTTCTGCAACATTGCCACTATTTTCTCTACTCTGAAATGTCTAGCGACTCGACTCCAGTGCGCCTCCCAAATCATCTTGGATTCCTCGCTTGAAGGAACACATAGGTGAACTAGGTGGTATAACATTGTGCCATGTAGGTGAAACCCTAGAACTTGCTTGCGTTCTTGGAGCATCTAGCTTGTGATGCTGAGTTCTGGATTGCTCTTGTAAATATGTGGCCATCGCAAAGTCTCGTGTCCACAAGAGTCGAGCACAATGGTTAGTGCCATAACCGATGGTCGACTGAGATAGTTTTCAATATTATTGGTGTTTCCATTCTCATACTTGATGTTCAAATGGAAATGTTGCAAATACATGGATTATTTATGGTGGTGATTGTTCTGTAACTTTCCTTGTGTCTATATGAATTGCAGGGGTTGGTGGTGTCTGTGGATGACCGTTTCCTTCCCTAGAATGTAATGCTTCCATTATCAGTAGACCTGCACAATGGAATAAATATCTCTGTCACAGGTGGGATAATTTCAGGCTATGTCTGAAAGTGTGTCACTGTGATATGCCACCAGATTCCCCTGCTGAGTAACTGTTGCGATAGCATAGTCAGAGGCATTTGTCTCAATCTCAAATGGTTGGTGTAGGTTTGGTAATGTGAGCACTGGTGTAGAGTAGAGGCGATGCGTCAACTCGAAAAATTCCTTCTGTTGGGATTCAAACTAGAAGAAATTTTCTCTCACTTTTCCCTTGGTGTCTTGACTCAAAGGCAAAGTGATATGAGAGAAACCAAACACAAACATGCGGTAGAAATTGACAAGGCCCAAAAAGATGCATAACTTTGTTAGAGTGGTTGGGGTTGTCCGATCTCGAATAACTTGTATCTTGGATGGGTCCACATGCACACCCCGCTCATCAATGATGTGCCCCATATTGAACCTAGGTCATACCAAAAGTGCATTTCTCCAAATTGGCACACACATTGTGTTGTCACAAGGTTTCGAGGACCTACCGAATATGGTGTAAGTGCTCTTCCCAACTCTAAATGAATATTAGAATCTAATTTAAATAAAATAGGATGAATGAGTTGTTGAAGGGGCTTAAGATGATGTCCATCTACCTGATGAAGGTTGTGGGGGCATTTGTCAACCCATAAGCCATGGCTAACCATTCGAAAAGGCCCTCCTTATATTTGAAGGAAATATTCCACACATTGGAGGGTTCTATTGGCACTTGGTGATAACCAAACTTCAAATCAATATTGCTGTGTTATGCAACCAACTCACAAAATAGAAGAGAAGATAGATCAACGACTTAAAAATCAGCCTCTTCGAGGGGGAAACCTCTTTTACATTACATAAATGAACAATTCTTGGATGATTCAAATGAAAAAACCTGTTTTCTATATATAGGAGTATAAGGGGTCACAATATAGTCAGAGCCTACATAACAATAATAATGCAAGGGCACAACAATAACAATAGTGGCCTTCTATGGGGCACACTAATAACAATATGGGGACTACATGGGCACAACAATAACAATAAGGGGGCTACACTAACAATAACAATAAGGGGGATACACTAGTATTATAGGGACCTAACATACACCTTTCCTTCAAAAAGGTTTTCTCCTCAATGATTTAGTAGTTATGGATGCTTCTATATAAATTTCTCATCCTCCCATGTGGAATCTTCAACAGGTAAGTTCTTCCACTTGATGAGATACTCTGAAATTGATCAATTTCATAGCTGTCAAGTTCTTGTTTCCATGATTGCTTCAGGTTATAGTATGATTTTTCCTTCCTCGTCAAGCTATGGAAATATTGTTTGAGCTGGGAGATTGTCACCAATAACCTTATTTTAGCATGAAACATGGAAAACTGGGTGCACTCGGGAATATGAAAGAAGCTCCAATTTGTATGCCATAGTACCAATATTTTTCAACACCTTGTAAGGACCATAGTACTTTGGTGATAATTTATTATCCTTATTAGCTTGCTTGAGGGAAATTTGTTTGTATGTTTGTAGCTGTAAAAATACCTAGTCGCCTACGTCAAAACTTCTCTCGCTACGACATTGATCTACTTGTTGTTTCATTCGATTCTATGCCAAAGTGAGGTTATCCTTTAAGAGTTGGAGAACTTGTTGTTGATGCTTGATGTGATATTCCACTACTTGAAATTTAGAATTTTATCTTAAAGATGATGTGATGGGCTATGGATGATATCCATAAAGTCCCATAAATGGGTCATTTTTACTGCAGTATGGAAGGAAGTGTTTCACCACCATTCAGCGAGAGGTAGCCACTTGACCCATTGCATTTTATTATCAGATACAAAGCAACGAAGATATCCTTCCAAAAATTTGTTCACTATCTCAGTTTTCCCATAAGATTGAGGATGATAAGATGAGCTATGGGCTAATTGATTACCCAGACAAGAAAATAATTTCTTCCAAAAATTTCCAATGAAAATGGGATCTTTGTCGCTTACAATAATTTTTGGGTTTGCATGTAGCTTTTGAATTTTTCCCATACATTCAATAGAAAATGTATTGGCTTTTAATGGAAGAGATAATGCACAAAAGTGTACATATTTGGTAATTCTATAAACTACCACCATGATGACTCTCTTTCCTTCGGACTTGGGAAAACCTGTGATAAAATCCATTGAAACATCCTCCCAACACTGACTTGGAATTGATAAAGGTTATAACAGACCTGTGGTCTTAATTGTCTCAATTTTTTTTTTGGAAAACCAAACATTCCACCACAAAATTTTTAATATCAGATTTAAGGCCGTCTCAAAAAAATTCCTTCTTGAACCCGTGGTAATTTTTTAAAAATCCTTAGTTCCCTCCTAAGGGAGAGGTGTGCAATTCCAACATGATATTTTGTTTGAGTTGGGAATTCTTACAAATACATAAGCAATCATTCTACCATAATGAATCATTTTCCATCGAAATGTATTTGATGTATTGGGATCTTACTACAACTTTTGAATGACTTTCCACACTTCTTCGTCATTCTTCCATCCATCCCTTGCTTGGGTTATCCAATATGGTTGGATAATATAAATGGAACAAATAAATGCTTTCTCCTCCTCATCCTTTATTGAGAGTGCATATGCAACAACATTTTTCTTCCCTTTTTTAAAGATGATTTCAAAGTCATAACCCAACATTTTTGTGACCAATTTTTTCTTCACTTATGAAGATAATATTTGTTCGAAAAATTATTTAAGACTATAATGATTTGTTTTTACCTTGAAGTGTCTTCCCATTAGGTAAGGTCACCATTTATTTAGTGCAGGTAGTATTGCCAACATTTCCTTATCATAAATAGGTTTGTGTAAATACTTTCCTTTGATTGGACAAATTTCAAAAGAAACAGGTCTTCATTCTTGCATTAAAACAATACCAATTCCATTTCCTGAGGCATCACATTCCACAATGAAGGTTTTTGTGAAGTTTTGCGTAACTAAGAATGCTGCTTTAAATTTCCTCTTTAAGATGTTCAAAGGCCTTAGTTGCTTATGGAGTCCAAGAAAATGCATCTTTCTTTAATAATGTTGTTAGAGGTGCTACTATTCTCCCATAATTCTTAAAAAACTTGCGATAATACCCTGTCAACCAGAGAGATCCTCGCAGATTCTTTATGGTTGTGGGCATTTTCCATACCTTAATGGCTTTAATTTTGTTAGGGTCTACCTTAACACCCTCATGAGATACAATATGGCCTAGAAATTACACCTCTTGTACTCCAAAGAAACATTTGGAGGTTTTTTCATATAATTGTTTTTCCTCCAATAATTTGAGTACCATGTCAACATGTTGAACATTATCCTTCCAAGACTTGTTGTAGAGTAGTTTATCATCAAAAAATACTAATACAAATTTTCTAAGAAAGGGTTTGAAAATGTAATTCATCAAACCTTGAAATGTAGAAGTTGCATTGGTAAGGCCAAAAGGCATGACCAAAAATTCATAAATACCCTCTTGAGTTCTAAATGTTGTTTTCAGAATGTCTTCAGTATTCATTCTAATTTTATGATATCCTGATCGAAGCGAAGTAAATTGCTCCATGTAATTCATCCAATAATTCATCAATGACGGGAACGAGAAATTTACCTTTAATAGTGAGCTTGTTGAGCTCCCTATAATCTGAACATATGTGCCATGATCCATCCTTCTTGTGCACCAATACTACTGGAGCTGAAAAATAACTTTAACTAGGTTGAATTATACCAACCTCTAGCATTTATGCAACCATACGTTCAATTTCACTCTTTTGGGCATGGTGATATTTGTAAGGCTTGATGTTTAAAGGAATATTTACTGGAATCAAATGAATATCATCATCATGATCACGAATAGGTGGGAGGCCTTTGGGAGTCTCAAATACCTTGGAATGATTGTCCAAGACTTTTTGGAGATATGGAGAAATAGATGATTTCAATGTTTGAACCTCTAGTGAGAATAATTGTGAAATTTCGCCATGTTGTTAATAATTGTGAAATTTCGCCATGTTGTTATTTCCTTAGAAGCTTTGTCATGCCATTAGAGCTAATTATATTTCCTAGTTTCCCTGCAATACCCATTAATTCAACTTCCTTTCCTTCCCAAAAAAATTTGAAGAAAAGTTCTTGAAAATTAAAAGCTATCGTACTCAAATATTGTAAACATTGGACTCTTAGTACAACATCAACACCACCCATTGTAATGGAGAGAATTAGACTATTAAATTCATATTCCCCCATGGTTAGCTTGATATTATGACACTTTCCATAGAAATTTATTGTTCCTCCATTTTCAACCATCACTTGACATGCTGGTGCTAGGTATAGGAAGCATTTCAATTCCTTAGCTACCTTACAATCAATAAAGATATGGGTACTACCTGAATCAATCAAAACTATTACTTTTTTCTTCTTGATATGTGCTTCTATCTTGAGAGATTGAGTGGTAATTCCTTCCCATGCATTACAAGATATGGTAGGATCTATTTCTTCTTTCTCTAGGGTTTTCTCCTGGTGTATATCCTCTTCTTTTGAAGTTTCTTGTTCCTTTTCTTCCTCCTCTTCACAATCTATGTAAAATAATTTCTTCTCAGCACACTTATGACCTTTAGTATATTTTCTATCACAACTGTAGAAAATCCCTTTTTCTCTTTTTTCTTCCAATTCTTGTGGTGTCAAAATTGTGGGTTGTGGAAGGTTATGAGTGGTAACACTTCCGTATTTTTAGTTGTGAGTGGTAGGAATCCTTGGTGCCATAAATTTTCTTTCAATTTTTTTGGCCAACCTGAATGCCTTCTCCAATGAATCAAGTTCCCAAAGGCGAACCTCATGTTGGATGTCATCCTTTAAATTTGATATGAAGAAATAAATCCTATTCTCTTCTGGAATATCATTTACGTTTATATTTAATTTTTGGAAGTTCTCAATTTTCTCCACCATTGATCCCTTTCATTTGAGATTTATCAAATTGCTAAATAAGGTGCTGCTCTTTGTATCATCATAATGTGTTATCATTTAATCTGTAAAAATTGACCAAGGGACAAGTGATTTATGAGAACAAATCCATAAACACCATAAAAAATGATTGGGTTCTAAATATAAAGTTTCAATGTGTACCTTTTGTGTGTTTTGCACATTATGGAGATCAAAATATTGCTCCATATGTGGTATCCATGTTATTGGATCCTTGCCATAAAACTTACTCATATCGATATTTGGAATATGGCGGGTCTTAAATCCAACATAACAGTCTATGAAATCATGATTAACATTTATTTTTTTCTCATCGTGAGTTTCATATAATACCTTTTTGCCATTAGGAAGCATTTCTTGAAGCAAAGTTTTCAAATAATCTTTTAAACCATTATTCAAATCTTCAATGTTTCTTTTCATTTTTGCTTCTATTCCATCCATATTAGCTTTCATGTCATCCATAAAAACTTCCTTGTCTAATTTTAAACTATTCATGTCTCCTTTTAAACCATCCATGTCCCCTTTTGGTTCATATTTGGTTTTTCTTTGTGAGAGAAAAGTTTGTTGCATTTGGCCCTCTAATTTTGAGATATCATGCTGCAATTCTTCCTCTTCATGCGTCATAGTAGATCTTTACGAGGGCTTAATGGATGTGGAATTATTTTGTTTGGGAGGAATTTTGATAACCCAATACTGATATCGATGCTACAATATGCCTTTGGAATCACTTCAAACTAATTTTTCAAACAAAAGTTATGCGATTAAAAAAACAAAACACCCTTTTCATGCTTTTAGGAGCTCAACCTTGAAACAATTGTAACTCTGTAGTTTCAGATCTCCAAGATTTGAAATTTGGTCTCGTTGTACCCATCTAAATCTAGTTTCCAACCCCATAAGTTAAACATATATTGGAGTCTTCAAAAAATAGTTATGCCCAATCTCTAGAAATGTCCTGATTATAGACTCGTCCCGTAGAGTGAAATTGTACAGAGTTCCACGTGTCACTGTTTCTAGCTTCGGCCCTAAAATTGCTACACGAAAAACTATAGTCTGTGCAATTTCAGCCACTTTTTACATAATTCAAATACAATGCCTAAAACAAAAGTTATGATGATTTTCCCTAGGTCACCTGTTTCAGACTGAATCTTGGAGCTTGCAAAAACCCTAACTTCCTCAGATCATATCTCCGAAACTATAGCGAACCAAGATCTTAAATTTTTACATGAAGTTCACCAATATTTCTGCTCCATGTGGTCGAAAATGTAGATTTTGAAGCCTTGTAGAAATTTTTTTTATAATGAAAATTCCAAGATGAAATGTTTGGAAGAATCGAAACCCTAGAATCCAAAGCTCTGATACCAAATGTTATGCAACCAACTCAAAAAATAGAATAAGAGATAGGTCAATGACTTAAAAATTAGCCTCTTCGAGGGGGAAACCTCCTTTGAATTACATAAATGAACAATTCTTGGTGATTCAAATGATAAAACCTCATTTCTATATATAGGAGTCTAGGGGATCATAATATAATCAAAGCTTACATAACAATAATAATGTAAGGGCACAACAATAACAATAGTGGGCTTCTAGCCCACATGGTGTAGATAAGTCGGTGATGGGGTGCACTGTTAAAGCACTCAATCTGTAAGGTCACCGGTTTGAAACCCATGGGTTTAGAATTAGTCTAAAATACCAAAAAAAAATAAAAAAATAAATAAATAAAATTGTTGGGCTTCTATGGGGCACGATAATAACAATATGGGGACTACATGGGTGCAAAAATAACAATAAGGGGGATACATTAACAATAAAAATAAGGGGATACAATAGTATTATAGGGACCTAACATGCTGAAATATTTTTCACCCTTGAACTGGTCTAAAAGTTCATCAATCCATGTGATTGGATACCTATTCTAGACAATGATATTATTCAGCACTCGATAGTCAATACCAAGTCTCTAGGTGTTGTATTTCTTCTGTACCAACATGATCGGGCTCCCACAAGGTGATGGACTTGGCCTAATGTACCCTTTATGCAAAAACTCTTGAATCTTCCTCTTAATTTCATCATTCTCTTGAATAGATCATCGATAGATTGGTCCATTGGGTAGCAGCGAAATCAGGGTCAGATCGATGGAGTGATTAACCTAAAAATGTAGGGGTATTCCTGTGGGTGAGGTGAATATGTCCTTGTACTCCTCCATGACCTTGTCCATCTACTGCTTCCATGTGAAGGAGCCCTATCTAGAGGCTGTGGATGTGGCCAAAATATTCTTCTTTCCCTAAGGGCAAATTAGAAGGAAGAAAATTTTCCTGGTATGAGAAATGATCTTACTACATTTCTTACATATATCAAAGAGATGGCGATAGGTGGCGTTACCTCCAGTATCCTGTATAACGTATTTCCCAAAGAAATAAAACACTGTGAGGCCTAAACTCATACAAAACATGAAGTTTCCAAAAGTATGGTTGGCCTAATAATACATCAAAAACTTCAAGAGGAGGAACGTCACACATTACCTCATATGTGAAGGGATTGATGATGTAGGGAAGGCGACACTACTGGCTGATGCAAAGATCTCGTCTTTGGTGAAGCCACCTGATGGTGTATGAATGCGGGTGTGGTGTGGTTGGTAGGTTGATCTGCTTCATGACCTCTACTAAAATGAGATTATTTTTGCTTTTTCTATTTACAATGAACTACAATGAAGAACCCTTCACCCACATTTGTGAGTGGAAGATCTGCTCCCCCTCCTTCGGATCTTCGAGTTCAATCCTTTGGATCTTGGTGGTGGAAACTGTGGAAATGGGCTCCACATCAATAATTTTCTTCCCTTTGTCATTCCCCTTATTGGGTTCTGACTTAGAGTCAGAACATGCATCTAATTCAGAAGCCTTCAACTCGACCCGCAGTGACTGCTTGGCTCAAAATTCACTTGTGTTGTGAGTGGGGCTCTTATGGAACTCACACCATTTCCCCGTGTCCTTATTTGTCTTCATGGTGTTTTTTTTTGCTTGGGGATTCGGTGGGTTGTCTTGGGTTTCCCTGCCTTAGCTTTGTCCTTTATTTTGTAGTTTGGGAGCACCTTTCTCTTTCTTCAGATTCACATATCCAAAGTATCGCTTCTTCTGTTTAAAATTCTGCTTGATCTTGACAACGTATCGATAGTAGGTAGCACCAGGCGAGGATATGTATAGGTAATCCATCTCGTAATAGATGTAATTGTGTATAAAACTATGGTAATTGAGTACCAAATTCCGCTCAGAATCGTTGATACCAACTTCGTGCCAAGGGTATGAAAAACATTTGTGAACTTCGGCACGTCTTGGTCCCTTCCCTGCTGCAACGTGGTCTAATTTATGGTTTTATCTTCGTAGCTAATGACAGGGTAATATTGTTTCTTGATGGCATCTCAGAAAGAATTCCAAGTGGGTGTGACTTAAGAAGGTGAGGGTTCCCTCTCATCCTTCTGTTCACATTAGGTTTCAAAACAATCCTTGTCATGGGGGGCGACTTTAAGGAGTACAAAAGTAATCTTTTCCTGATTTGAAAAGTCATGAATCGAAAAATATCCTTTCAACAGCTTTAACCATATATCTATGATGTCTGCATCTATCTGGCATTCAAAAATGGGAATGTCAAATTTGAATTGTACCTTAAATGGAGTGGTGCCTTCAAAGTGGTTTCTAGATGAAGATGTGTTGCCTGTGGGTAGCCGCCAAAGGATCTGGGCAAAGTTATCCACCATCGTGTTCCTCTCTCACTTGAGGGCTTCCTCAAGAAATATTTTGAAAGGATCTCCTACTCCCTCGTATTTGTTTTCTTTTGCCATGGGAGGCCATTGGGATTTGTGAGGTTGGTATTGTAAATGTTCGACGAGTTGGAGCCCTAAATCCTTATACCATGACCTTGTAGAAGACATGCAAAGAAAAATAGAGAAAGAGCATACCGATCTGATACCATTGATATAGACTTATGAAGGAACATAATAGAATATATATATAAACATACACACAAATATGCAACATAAATAAATCTTCATTTCATTAATATCAAAGAACTGAAAGATGCTTACAAGCAAAATGGAAATAAACTAACTATGACGATGGTAGCTTATCTCTGAGAAGAGATATGGTGGATACATGCCTATGAACTATGTTACAATGAGGATCAAGGGCCTTTTTATTATTTAACAACAAAGGGAAACCATAAAAAACCAAAACCATAACCCTGGGAGGTGGAACACCAAGATTTTGTGGGCCCCTATGGGGTTAGTTGAGCAGCCAACTTCTCGGGGTCATAATTTGGTCATATGATCTCTGTTTGGTGTGTACGATACCTCATTGGAGATATCTCTCTGAGTAATACATGATTTTTAGTCAATCCTATAATTATGGGCTTGATATAGACCTAAAAAAATTTCCATTTATAGGGTCAAAACAACTACGAAAGTTTAGGACCTGAAAAACTGGTAAAAATAGTAAATGCTGTTGAAATGAGGGAAACTGATGAAACTGACTTGTGGTCTAGGTGGAATAGGTAGGTGGCCACAATTATCCACTTGGATCAGTCCTCCACACTTATGAAGAAATGGTCCACATTGCGTGCAGAGCCTCCATGAGGTGAGGAAATTTCTATTGAACATGTCCATAATGAACCACTTGCCCTGTTGAAGGAGTTGGCCTGATTAGAAAACTCGATATATATGGATCCTATACTGGTGAATTTTCTTGATATGTATGTCCATGATCCTATCAGTTGTGGCCTTTTCTATGCAGCTCGGGTTGAGCTTTGTTAGTGTCAACTTCTCAACATTGTCGGGCATGTGAAACAATGGGGAAAGTATGGTCACAGTTGGTCCACATTAAATACTAGGTGCACGACAAGAAACAATGGAATGCTAAGCTCAAAATAATTTCCCCTATAGTATTTGTGATGTTCTATGAACCATATCAGAGGGGGATAAGCTTGCAGTGGGGCCCAGCGAGGCAGTCATTCTGTAAATGTAGGAAAACTTTTTCGCCCACCTGGAACTTGTGTGGAAACCGATGATGATCATGATGATTCTTGTACTTAGCATTGACTCTATCCAATATTTCATGGACCTACTGGAGGATGTGATGAATTCACTCGATGAATCTATTAGCCCTATCAGCTTCAGGTTGGACATGAGCTGAATTTTCCTAAGTAGCTTCAAATGGTATGGCCACATCAAAGGACATAGTGGATGGAATCCAAACCCCACCTGAAATGGGTTGTGGCCAGTTGAGCTTTGTAGAGATCTCTTGTAGCTATGTTATACATAGGTGTAGATTTCATCCCATGTGTGTGGATTCTTAGAGTTGTACATGCGAAAAATGTGCATGATCATCCTGTTGACGACCTCTATTTGGCCATCAGTTTGGGGGTGGAGGGCCGTGGACTTAGTGAGCTTGTTATCTATCATCGACTAAAGGCTTGAGAAAAATGTTCTCAAGAACCTGCTGTCCTGATCTGAGATAATGGACTATGGGATACCAAAGTGTACCCAAAGTTGTTCAAAGAAGATATTAACAGTGTATTTTGCTATGATACTCCACTTGCAGGCCACTAGAATGACCATCATAGAGAATATGTTGATGATCACAAAAAAATATTCGTTTCCATGCTTAGTAGAAGGAAGGCCCGACATGTAATCCATGGAGATGGAATGCCAAGGCCAACTAGGAGTTAGCATAGGAGTATATAGGCCTTTCTTCTTAATTGTTGGTTTGGAAATTGCGTAGTCATTCCAGGATCTGATGTATTTCCCAACATCCTATCGAAGGTTTGGCCAATAAAAATACTTCTGCTACACTGCCACTATTTTCTCTACTCCGAAATGTCCAACGACTCATTGTAGTGCAACTCCCAAATCATATTGGCAAGGAGTCTTCCACACATCAGAGGGTTTGATTGGCACCTAGTGATAACCAAACTTAAAATCAATTTTGCTGAATTTTTTGGCCCCCTTGAGCTGGTCTATAAGTTCATCAATATGTGGTATTGGATACCTATTCCGAACAGTGATATTATTCATAGCTTTATAGTCAATACATCATCTCCAAGTGTCATCTTTTTTCTATACCAACACGATCGGGCTCCCACATGGTGATGAACTTGGCCTGATGTTCTCTTTTCGCAACAACTCCTGAATCTGCCTCTTAATTTCATCATTCTCCAAAATAGAGCATCAGTAGATCGTTCCGTTGTGTAGCGGCGCACCTAGGGTCAAATTGATGGAGTGCTTGACCTGAGAGTGCAGGGCTCGGTACCCTTGTGGGTGAGGTGAAGATGTCCCTGTACTCCTCCATGAGCTTGTCCATCTACTACTGCTGTGTGGAGGAGCCCTATCTAGAGGCTATGGATGTGGCCATAGTCTTATTTTTTCCCTAAGGGAATAATAAAGAAGAAAAATTTACTGGTATGGGGAATGATCTTACTGAATTGTTTCATAGAGATCAAAGAGATTGTAGTATGCAGTGCTACCTATGGTATCCTATATAATTTATTTCCCAAATAAATAATAACAGTGCGAGGCCTAAAATTATACACAACTTGACTCTTCTATAGGTATGGTTGGCCTAATAATACATCACAAAATTTAAGAGGATAAATATCACAAAATACCTCATATGTGAAGCGGTTAATGCTATAGGGAAGGATCCACTGCTGGCTGACACAGAGATCTCGTGCTTGGTGAAGCCACTTGATGGTGTACGACTATGGGTGTGGTCTGGTCAGTAGGCCCAACTGCTTCATGACCTCTGCTGAAATGAGGTTATTTTGGCTTATGTTGTCGACAATGAATTATAGTGGGGAACCCTTCACCCACACATGTGAGTGGAAGAGACGCTCCACCTCCTCTGCATATTTGTGCTCAATTTTATGTATCTTGGTGGTGGAAATTGTGATAGTAGGATCTGCATCAATAATATCCTTCCGTTTTTAATACCCCTTGTCAGTTTCTGACTCAGGTTTAGAGCATTCATCTAATTCAGAATCCTTCAGATCAACCACCAGTGACTACTTGGCTGAAAATAGTGAGGGTTATTCCCCCTTAAGAATAATGGTCCCCATTTTGTGCAAAGCCTCCATGAGGTGAGGAAATTTCTGTTTAACCTGGTACCTAGTGAACCAATTGCCTTGGTGAAGGAGTTGGTCTGATTTGACAAATCAATATAACTTAATCCTTTGCTTGAAAGTGTTCTTGATATGTGTGTCCATGATCCTATCAGTTGTGGCCAGTTTGATGTAGCTTGGGTTGAGATCTGTTGGTGTCAGTTTCTTAACAATGTCAGATGTGTCCAATAATGGGTGAAATTATGGTCGCAGTCAGTCCACATTAAATACTGGGTGCAGGCCAAGGAATGGTGGAATGCTGAGCTCAAAGGAATTTTCCCCTAAAAAATTGGTGATGGTGTTAAAACCATATCAGAGTGGGTTAAGCTTGCGGTGGGGCCTAGCGAGGCGCTCCTTCTACAAATGTAACCAAACTTTGTCACCCACCTGGAATTTCTGTGGCACCTTCTACTGATCATGATGTTTCTTGTACTTAAATTTAACTCTATCCAATATGTCATGGACCTACTGGTGGATGTGATGAATGCGCTCAATGAAGCTGTTATCCCTGTCAACTTCAGACTGGACATGACTTGAATTTGCCTGAGTAGTTGCAAATGGTATGGCCACATCAATAGGACATAATGATTGGAATACCAACCCCACCTGAAAGGGGCTATGGCAAGTTGAGCTATGGAGAGCTATGTTGTAGCTGTGTTGGATATAGGGGAGGCTTTCATCCCATGTGTGTGGATGCTTCGAGTTTTACATGCTCAAAATGTGAACGATCATCCTGTTGATAACCTCTATTTGGCCATCAGTTTAGGGGTGGAAAGTTGTGGACATAGTGAGCTTAGTATCCATCATCGACTAAAGTCTTGACCAAAATGTACGTAGGAACTTGATTTTCTAATCTGAGATAATGGATTGTGGGTTCCCAAAGTGTACCCACACTCATTAAAAGAAGAGATTAGCAGTGGATTCTGCTATGATACTCTTCTAGTAGGCTTCTAGAATGGAAAACTCAGAGAATTTGTCGACAACCACGAAAACGTATTCGTTTCCATGCTTGGCAGAAGGAAGGCACTACATGTAATCCATGGAGTTGGATTCTCAAGGCTAACTAGGAGTTGACATAGGAGTATATAGAAGTTGCTTCTTGATTTTTGGTTTGACAATGGCATAGGAAGTGTAGGATATGATGTACTTCCCAAAATCATGGAGAAGATTAAACCAATAAAAATACTTTTGCAGCACTACCCTTATTTTATCTACTTTGAAATGTCTAAAGAACCGATTGTAGTGCACCTCCAAAATCATCTTGGAACCCTCGCTTGAAGGAACACATAGGTGTCCCGGGTGGCATAAAAGTGTGCCTTAGAGGTGAAAATTTGGAACTTTCTTGCCTTCTAGGAGCATCTGGTATGTGTTGCTGAGTTTTGGATCGCTCTTGCAAAGATGTAGCCACCCCTAAGTCTCATGTCCACAAGAGTCGACCACAATGGTTAGCGCCAATATAACTGGTGGTCGGTTAAGACCATCAACAACATTATTGGTACTATCCTTCTAGTACTTGATGTTCAAATGGAACTATTGCAGACACGTGGACCATTTATGATGGCGATCATTCTACAACTTTCCCTGTGTTTGTATGAACTACAGGGGTTGGTGGTCTGTGTGGATGACTGTTTCCCTCCGCAGGAATGTAATGATTCCATTTTCGGTAGTCCTGCATAATGGAATACATATTTTTTTCATAGGTGGGATACTTTGAGACCGTGTCTAAAAGTGTCTCAATATGATATGCCACCGAATTCCACTTCTGAGTAAGAATTTCCATGATAACATAGTTGGAGGCATCTGTCTCAATCTCAAATGGTTGCTGCAGTTTTGGTAAAGTGAGAATTAGTGTAGATAATAGGTGATGCTTCAACTTGGAAAATTCCTTCTATGGGGATTCAGACGAGAAGAAATTTTCTTTTGCTTCGCCCTTGGTAACTTGATTCAAAGGCCAAGTGATATGAGAGAAACCCATAACGAACCTGCGGTAGAAATTAGTAAGACCGAAAAAGTTGTGTAGCTCTATTAGAGTGGTTGGGGCTGGCCAACCTTGAATAACTTGTATCTTGGCTGGGTCCACATGCACACCCTGCTCATCAATGATGTACCGTAGATATTGAACCTGAATCATACCAAAATTTCATTTCTCCAAATTGGCACACAACTTGTGTTGTCGCAGGGTTTCGAGGATGTATCGAATATGGTGTGGGTGTTATTCCCAACTCTGAATTAATATATGAACGCCATCCAAATAAACTACCATGAATGAGTTGGTGAATGGCCACAATGTGTCGTCCATCATCCTCATGAAGGTTGTAGGGGCATTCGTCAACCCGAAAGGCATGACCAACAATTAAAAAAGGCTTTCCTTGGCTTTGCAGGCAGTTTTCCACACATAATAGGGTTCGATTGGAGCCCGGTGATAACCAAAATTAAAATCAATATTGCTGAAATATTTGGCCCCCTTGAGCTGGTCTAGAAGGTCATAAATCGATAGGATTGGATACCTATTCCGGATAGTGATCTTATTCAACGCTCGATAGTAAATATAGAGTCTCTAGGTGTTGTCTTTCTTCTGTACCAACACGATCGAGCTCACATAGGGTGATGAACTTGGCCTGATGTGCCCTTTCTGTAAAAACTCCTGAATCTCCCTCTTAATCTCATTATTCTCTAGAACAGAGTGTCAATATATTGTTCTGTTGGGTTACAAAGCACCCTGGGTCATATCGATGGAGTGCTTGACCTGACAGTGTAGGGGTACCCCTATGGGTGAGGTGAAGATGTCCTTGTACTCCTCCACAACCTTTTCCATCTATTAATTCTATGTGAAGGAGCCCTGTCTAGAACCTATGGATGTTTCCATAGTCTTATTCTTGCCCCGAGGGCGAATCATAATGAAGAAAAATTTCCCGTTCTGGGAAATGATCTTACTGCATTGCTTCGTAGAGATAAAAGATATGGTGGTAGGCAATGCTACCCATCCTATCTTGTATAAATTATTACCCAAATAAATAATAACAGTGCGAGGAATAGAATCATACACAACATGATGCTTCAACAAGTATGGTTGGCCTAATAATACATTACAAACTTTGAGAGGAGTAATATCATACAATACCTTATCTGTGAAGGGCTTGATGATGTAGGGAAGGAAACATTGTTGGCCGATGCGAAGATCACCCAATGGTGTATAAATGCGGTTGTGGTGTGGTCAGTAGGCCCAACCGCTTCATGAACTCCACTAAAATGAGGTTCTTTTGGCTTCTGTTGTTGACAATGAACTACAACGGAGAAGCCTTTACCCAAATCTATGAGTGGAAGAGCAACTCCCCCTCCTCTGAATTTTAGGGCTCAATATTTTGGATATTGGTGGTGGAAACGGTGGCACTAGGTTACATATAAATGATATGCTTCGCTTTGTCATTCCCCTTGTCGGGTTCTAACTCAGAGTCGAGACATGCATCTGATTTAGAAGTATTCAGCTTGGCCACTAGTGTCTGCTTGGCTCGACACTCACTTGTGTTGTCAGTGGGGATCTTATGGAACTCACATCATTTCGTTGTGTCCTTCTTTGTCTTTGTAGTGTTGTTCTTTGCTTGCAGCTTCAACGAATTGTCCTGGCTCACCCCATCTTGGACTTTTCCTTTTTTTTTGCGGTTTGGGGGCGCCTTTTCCTTGCTTCGGATTCAAAGATCCAAAGTCTTTATTCTTATGTTAAATTTATGCTCGATCTTTACAGAGTATCGATAAGAGGTAGCATGTGAGGATATTTCTAGTAACTCCTGTTAGAACCTTGTAATTTACAGTATCACAAGGTGACTGTGTACTTTTTATTTGCAAATTTTTCATACTGTAAATAGATGTCAATATTTAAACTTTTCCAAAGCAAGAATCAAAGGAAACAAAGGTAGCAGGGAGGCAAGGAGCAGCACTAGACCATTAGCAAAGACAAAGGCAACATAGAAGCAGTTAAGGCAGAAAAACAAGCAAAGCCAGAGTCGTGAACATGTTGGGCAGAGTCATGAACGTGATTGGGTCAAGACGTGCACTTTGGGTTGAGTCGTGAACGCTAAAGTGGGTCAATTAGTGAACGAGTCATATTATTCTGTGAACAAACCAAGACACTAACGAGCACGAACAATGAAACAAAATCGGAAAACCACAACAAAGGAGGAGTAAGGACCGTGGATCTGAGCTTTGATCAATGGCGAAGATTGAATCACATCATCGCATTACAAACCCCTTTTTAATTTCATTTCCCTTTAAAATAATTCAACCTTTCCTTTCCGCCTTTCTGCTTCATTTTCCTACTTTAAATATTTAACCACTGTTTCGCATCGCAAATATTACCGTTAAAGCACCTGCAAGGTATTCGGTTTAACTTGTGATGCGGTTCGCCCCACCATAACAGCTCCGCCCCTCACTTCAGGCCGCTTGAATCATAAACCTTACCTTACCGCAAAAACCTTCTGACTTGCGATTGCAATGTGGGTGATTCCCTCTCCCCGCACTTCGCAAGTTTTAGAATTTAATCCCCGTGCTCATAAGAAAAACCTTAATATTTGTGATTTGCGCTGCAGTCCGGTCCCACCTTACCTTCCACGCCACCTCCGTACTTCGCATTGCATTTCCGATTCCATTTATTATAACTTAAACTCTAAAACATGCGATGTGAAATTTTTTATGGATGTGATAAGGTTCTAAACTAAAATCTAAACATTTTTAGGTCCGAATATACAGGTTTTTTATGATGTTTTGTTTAAAAAGGGTCAAGTCGGGCAGATGAGGTTTGAACATCATTTTATGAAGAAATAAGGTTAAATGCGGTAGAGAGGACTCAGGTAGCAAAGAGACACCAAGGGTCGAGTCGGGCAAGGCGTCTTTACAAAATTGTTATGTTATAACGGTAGAAACGGAAAAGGTAGAAAAGCACATCCGCTCAGTCACTAATCGATGAAAAGTAGCCAGCGCTGCACCAAACTTAATTACACAACGCCGATTTTCTGAAGAGCAGGGCCAGATGTCAGAGCCACCACTGGTTACCTCTTCATGACCATCATAGCCACCTCCAAGCTTATTTTTTGATCTTCCAAGGAGCCATTGAAGCATTTGCATCTACGAAGAGTTGCCCAAAATTAATTCCAGAGGCGGTGTCTTTGTCAGAGATTTCTGATCAGGCCTTGCATGGCCACATTTGTCCATTTTCTGCTAAATTGTAATAAATGAAAGGTTTCTCAGTAAGATAGGGCAACCAACTTAGTCTTTAGATAAATACTGCATGCCTTAGCAATATCAAGGGTTGGAAAATTGGACCCTGCTGAAGCTTGCATTGTAAGAAGTATTAGAACTCCATAACTGTTTAAGCTGGGCATCAATAATAAGAGACCATTCATAGGATTATTGAGCTATGTTAATGGTGATGTTTTTCCTTTTTATTAATGTTTTCCTCTGTCTTTTCATGTCGTGCATCAATTTATCTGATTTCAAAACATAAAATTTAGATTAATATTTGCGAAAAGAGCACCTTAATTCTGTCTGTGTTTGTTATCTTAATGTTTTCCTCTGAGACCTGAATGCAGAATTCAGAGATGGTCTACTTTGCATTTAATTTGAACCTTAATCTCCTTCTCCCATCTCATATTCACACTGCTAGTGCAGTCTACATAGCTAGCTTGCCCTGCGAATGCCCTTGAAAAGTTGATGCACAATTCTGCCTTTTATGTCTCCATAGCCCAATGGATTAAGTTTTATATCCATTTCTGTCCAACCACCCAATCAATCAAACAACCAACCATCATTTCTATAACTAGCCTAATATCAGCATTTATAATTATCAAGCTAAATCATAAAAATAGAGAGAGCCCTCTCTGAGTCTAGGAAGGCTAGGTCCTGGACTCCAAAGTGGTTTGATGTTGTCCTCTGCCATTTTTTCTTGCCAATCTTACAAATTAAGAAGTGACAACATAATGGCGACCATACTAGGGACTGAGTTATTGAAAACGATTAGTGTTTCTTTAGAACTCAGAAACCCCAATCAAAATTAGATGATTCAATTATTTGCCAAGATTGGTATCTGGTTGTTGATGGTGGACAAAAACCAGCCATAAGAAAGTTGAAATCATCCACCTGGAGACTCCAATTCAAACCAGTTCCATGCAAAGACTCCACTGGAGGAAGGACCTGAAACATGACCAGTCAACCTAGAAGGAGAAAGTATTCAAGCCCAAATTGGATTCAAGAAATTGTTGTTTTTATCTGTAACTATATTCTGTCCTACTTTAAGCCTGATCAAGAGTACATTGCTGAGGTTTACATTGATCATTGGCAGTTTGATGAGCCTCAAGAAGTTAAGCCCCAAATTTTAGACCAAGTACATACTTTTACACCTATGCATATCCCTGATGCACTTGTAGAAAACCCATCGGAACATGAGCCTTGGACTTCATCTCCTGCTCTTTCAAAAGCTCTAAATGGTTATAAGTCTCCTGCTTTACTTCCTATACCTGTAAAATTCCCAGACAGATACAAGCCTATGGTTTTTCCGCCTATCCTACATGACCTCCCTGCAAATTTTATCAATAATCTACCCAGATTTGATGGAGAAAATGCAAAGATCATTGCTGAAAAGCACATTCAAAATGTTGAGGATTTCCTTGATCTGTTTGAGGTGGGAGAAGATGATATGCGTATCAAAATGTTTTCCCTATCATTGCAAGGAATAGTTAAAAGTTGGTTTAAAGATATTCCAGCTGCAAGCATTAGCAACTTTCATCAGTTCACTCAAGTTTTCCTGGATAGATGGGTGGTCCCTGCAAATGTTTTTCTCATCATGGAGGAATATAACCATTTAAAAATATAGCCAGGGGAGACAGTACAACACTTTTCAGCCAAGTTCAATAAGGTATACCATTCAATACATGCTAAGATAAATCCACCCCCAGGATGGGCTCTCTTGCACTACCCAGATGCATTTGACCCAGAGATGGCATTCCAGTTAAGAGAAAGGGACCCTGCAACACTAGAAGAAATGAAAAATGTGGTAGTTGATGTGGAAGACAACCCGCTGAACAAGGAGGAAAAGTTAAAAGCAATGAAGAAGGAAAAAATAGAAAAAGAGCAATTGATATCTTTAGGGATAAAATTAGATTTTTTGACAAACACAGTCAATGAAATGATGCATATCATTAGCAGGAAAGAGGAACTTGCTGTTCAGATACCTCATGTTCCATTAGTTCCGGAAAAGAAAAACATCAATGTACACAAGTAGTTTGTAACCCATCCTAAACACCCTAAAATAGTAAATGATTGTTTCATGTACTCTATCCACAACACAACCAAAGAGGAATTACAAAATTAGAAGGAGGCAAGGAAATCCTCAGCAATAATGTACACGATAGGTGACCTTGCATACAGAGGTAGCCATCTCGAATATGATTATCAAGAGGAAGACTATAAGGTTGAGGTTGAGGCTGACTGTACAGAGCAACCAACATTGTCTCCATGGGAAGAAGAGGCCTGGTCACCACCATGCAAAGACGGAAATAAAAATCTGCATGATGAGTAAGATTGTAAGGAGGAAAATGTAGGAAGTTTTCAAGTAAGTATAAAATGCGTTCCTCTATCTTTTGCCTCACTCTTAAGAGAGCATTACAAGTAGGTTGCAAATAGGAAGGAGGAGGAATGATCTAATGAGTCAATTAAGGAAAAGAGGGAGGTTACAAAACCTTTTTCAGATCCATAAGTTCTCCCCCTGAGTCATCTTGAAATCACATAATCTGAAAAAGAGGAGAACCAATACGTATTGAGTCATTACCATTATGTTTCAATTCATTTTAGATTGTGAAAGGGAATCTGAATCACATTCTAGTTTGACTCTCAACATTTGTATGATGGATTGATCTAGTTTGACTCTCAACATTTGTGCTTTAATGCATTTCAGATTATAAAAGGGAATTGGGGTCACATTCTGGTTGATAGTTATAAGAGAAAACATGAGGTCTCAGAAGAACCAACACTACCATCTAAAGCACCACTTGATCCAATATCAGACGTGTTGGATGGTTTTTTTTTTCCAAGTCAATTTTCCTGTGTTCATAATGCTCTCAAAAGCTGCTATGATATGGATATGATCAGACAGTCTTCCCCATTTTTTGATTTAGTGGAAGTAGTGGCAAAACACTCATCAGGTAGCATGCAAACGTGTTCCGAGTTGATTGAAGACCTGGCGAGAAAATCTGCAGTACCAGGATATGAAGCTGAGTGGGTTGAGTCAGAATACCCAGAAATAAATCAAGAGTATCTTGATCCAGTGGTTGTCTTTATGGAAGAAATTTTCTTTACAAAGCCTGTACATATTTTTTCCATGACCATTTTTTTTCAAATATACTAATATCCATGTAAATAAGATCATGTAAGGAATTTAGATCAAATACTATTATCAGGTTTGTTGCTAAATATGGTGAAGAGCGGTGGAAGAAATGAGTCATTCAGGGAGTTTCTTGACTGGGTACATTGGAATTATTGCATCATTTAAAAAAACAATAATTTCAATAGATTAGGGTAGGTAGGGGTGCAAATAAGCTCAACACTCTGAGCATATTTCAAACTTTAGTTTATATTTCTTTTCATTTTCGTATCAGTGTGTTTCAGACTTTTGTTTCATCACAGTTATGGTCTCACAATTCAAGTTTTCAAGGTGCAATAGTATGTTCAGCTTGACGGATTGTAGTGGATAAGTGAAATTATGGTTTTAGTTCAGATCTTAGTGGGCTAATAAGCTGGCTGGCCAAGCATCTGGTTTGTTTCTATCAGTCAAAGTTAGGAGGAACGATCAACTAGTTTCCAGTCACCAAATTGCCTGAAAGATCAAGGTACAAGTTGTGGGATCAACCCAATGGATCAGGCTACTAGTCTACTGTGTTCTTGACACCTCCTAAAGGAGCTGCCATCCCCATCTGGAGCCACTGTTAGAACCCTGTAATTTATAGTATCACAAGGTGACTGTGTACTTTTTCTTTGCAATTTTTTCATACTGTATATAGATGTCAATATTCAAAATATTTTCCAAAGCAAGAGTTAAAGGAAACAAAGGCAGAAGGGAGGTAAGGAGAAAAATTAGACCATTAACAAAGACAAAGGCAGCAGAGAAGCAGTTAAGGCATAAAAAACAAGTAAAGACAGAGTCGTGAACGTGATTGGGTCAAGACGTTCACTTTGGGTCGAGTCGTGTACGCTAAAGTGGGTCAAGTAGTGAACGAGTCAAAGTATTCCACGAAAAAACCAAGAAACTAACAAGCACAGCCAAAGAAACAAAATCGGTAAACCAAAACAAAGGAGGAGTAAGGACTGTGGATTTGAGCTTCGATCAACGACGGAGATTAAATCACATCATCGCATTAAAAACCCCTTTTTCATTTCATTTCCCTTAAAAATCATTAAACCTTACCTTTTCGCCTTTCCGCTTCATTTTCCTACTTTACCTATTTAACCACCGTTTCACATCGAAAATATTACAAATTACCGTTAAAGTTTCCGAAAGGTATTTGACTTAACTTGCGATGCGATTGGCTCCACCATAGTAGCTCCACCCCACACTTTAGGCCGCTTGAATCATAAACCTTACCTTACCACAAAACCTTCCGACTGGTGATTGCGATGTGGGTGGGTCCCTCTCCCCGCACTTTTCAATTTCTAGAATTTAATCCCCACGCTCATAAGCAAAACCTTAAAAATTGTGATTTGCACTGCAGTTCGGTCCCATCTTACTTGCCACGTCGCCTCCATACTTCACATCACATCGCCGATTCCATTTCTTATAACTTAAACTCTAAAACATGCAATGTGCGATTTTCTATGGATGCGATAAGGTTCAGAACTAAAATATAAACATTTTCAGGCCCAGATATGCAGGTTTTTTTTGAAGTTTTGTTTAAAAAGGGTGAAGTCGGGCATATGAGGTTTGAACATCATTTTATGAATAAATAAGGTTAAACGCAGTAGAAAGAACTCGGCTAGAAAAGAGACACCAAGGGTTGATTCGGGAAAGGCGTCTTTACAAATTGTTATGTTACAATGACAGAAATGGAAAAGGAAACAAAGCACATCCGCTCAGTCACTAATCAATGAAAAGTAGCCAGCGCTGCACCAGACTTAATTACCTAATGCCAGTTTTCTGAAGAGCAGGGCCAAATTTCAAAGACACAACTGGTTACCTCTTCATGACCATCACAGCCACCTCCAAGCTTATTGTTTGATCTTTCGAGGAGCCATTGAAGTGTTTGGATCTATGAAGAGTTGCCCAAAATTAATTCCAGAGGCGGTGTATTTGTCAGAGATTTATTATCACGGCTTGCATGGCCACACTTGTCCATCTTCTGCTAAATTGTAATCAATGAAAGGTTACCGAGTAAGATAGGGCAACCGAATTAGTATTTAGATAAATAGTGAATGCCTTAGCAGTATCAAGGGTTGGAAAATTGGACCCTGCTGAAGCTTGCATTGTAAGAAGTATTGAAACTCCGTAACTGTTTGAGCTGGGCATCAATAATAAGAGACCGTTCAATGGATTATTGAGCTATGTTAATGGTGATGTTTTTCCTCTGTATTAATTTTTTCCTCTGTCTTTTCATGTTGTGCATCAATTTATCTGATTTCAAAATAGAAAATTTAGATTGAGATTTGCTAAAAGAGCATCTTAATTCTGTCTGTGTTTGTTATCTTAATGTTTTCCTCTGAGACTTGAGTGCAAAATTCAAAGATGGTCTGCTCTGCATTTAATTTGAACCTTAAAACGTGACAATCTTGATAGTTAGCTTGCGCTGTGAATTCCCTTGAAAGGTTGATGCACAATTCTGCCTTTTATGACTCCATATCCCAATGGATTAAGTTTTACAGCTTTGTCTGTCCAACCACCCAATCAATAAAACAAACAACCCTCATTTCTATAACTAGCCTAATATCAACATTTATAATTATCAAGCTAAATCATAAAAACAGAGTGAGCCCTCTTTGAGTCTAGGAAGGCTAGGTCCTGGACTCCAAAGTGGTTTGATGTTGTCCTCTGCCGTTTTTTCTTGCCAATATTACAAATTACGGAGTGAAAAAAACTTCATCTTGTCCTAGATGTACTTTTTTTAACAACCACGAAACTTGAGTACCATATTCCGCTTAGAATCCTTGATACCAAAATTCGTGCGAAGGGTATGAAAAATATTTGTGAACTCCAATATGTCTTGGTCCCTTCCCTGTGGCAATATGGTCCACTTTATGTATTTATATTCATAGCTCTTGACATGGTAATATTGTTCCTTGATGGCATCTCAAAAATAATTCCGGGTGTGTGAGGTTGAAAATAGTGAGGGTTCCCTATCGTCCTTCTGTTCACAGTAGGTTTCCCACCAGTCCTTGAGACGGGGGGTATCTTTGAGGGGTGTAAAATTAATATTTTCTCGATTGGAAAAGTCATGGACTGAAAAATATCCTTCCAACATATTTAACCATATATCTACAACAGATTCATCTATCTGGGCCTTCAAATATTAGAATGTCAAAATTGAATTGTAACTTAAAGGGAGTGGCACCTCCAAAGTGGCTGCTAGATGAAAATGCGATGCCTGTGGGTAGTCACTGAAGGATCTGGGAAAATTTATCCATCATCACGTTCCTCTGTCACTCTAGGGATTCCTCGAGCAATATTTTCAAAGGATCTCCTGCTCCCTCATCTTTATTTTTTTCCATCATGGGAGGCCATTGGGGTTTGCGAGGCTGATCTTGCAAAGGTTCAACTAGTTCGAGCCCTAACTACTTATACCCTGATCTCAATGGGGACATGCAAAGAAAAACAGAGAAATAACAATCTGCTCTGATACCACTGATTCAGACTTATGGAAGAACAAAAAATAATACAGATATAAACATAAACACAAATATGCAGCAAAAATAAATCTTCATTTCATTAATATCAAAGAACTGAAATACGCTTATAAGAAGAATGGAAATAAACTAGCTCAAGTGATGGTAGCTTATCTCTAAGAAGAAATGTGGAGGATACATCCCTAAAAAATGTGTTACAATGAGGCTCAAGGGCCTCTTTATTATTGAACAACAAAGGGAAACCATAAACAACTAAAACCCCAACCCCAGGGGATGGAACACCAAGAGTTTGTGGGCCCCGTTGGGGTTAGTTGGGAAGCCAACTTCCCAGGTTCGTAACTTGGTCATATGATCTCTGTTTAGCACGTACGATACATCATTAGAAATATAACACCGAGTACTACAATATTTGTGACAGGTCCTACAGATATAGGCCTCCTCAGACCTCAAGAAAACACCATTCAGGGGGTCAGAACAACTCTGGAATTTTAGGACCCGAAAATTGCTAAAAATAGTAAATTATGCTATAATCAAGGAAAATGATGAAAAAGACAGTAGGTCTAGGTGGAATAGGTGGGTGGACATCAATATCCACCTAGATTAGTCCCCCCCCCCTTAGGAAGAAATGATCCCCATTGCGTGTAGAGCCTCCATGAGGCGAGGAAATTTCTGTTGAACTTGGTCCCTAGTGAACCACTTTCCTTGGTGAAGGAGTTGGACTGCTTTGAAAACTCGATATATGTAATATTCCAAAAATTTAGCCTTCAATATAAATGGAATATTATAGTTTTTTTATCACTAGGTCAGTAAATAAATGGGTGGGGAGGCCCATAAGTCTCTTGAGCAGCAATAAAAGCACTTCATGTGTGAAAGGAGACCTTTGTAGCAGCTAAATAAAGCTCCTCCAATTGTGAACAGGGTTTGGATCATGTTGATTCAGTCAAATTTGACCAAGTCAATAGCGCTGATAAGGAGGAGTGGAGATTAATTAGAGAATAACGCAGTTTTGGAGGGAGATAGATCTCATGAAGGAAATGACCTAATTGAGTGGGGCCAAGGGTAATCAAGCTCATATTATATTTAAGAAAGAGGATGACAACCATTTGAGATCATGTTTGTGATGCAGGAGCATTAGACAAAGAGAAATACTTTGTATTTATTAAAACTTAGGGGCGTTTAAGTTTTTAAAAGAGTTAGATTTTCATAAATAATTTGAGTGGGTTTTATGTATTTTTAATTAAATAT